>MU755865.1:25084-141294 GCA_026770625.1 Nicotiana glauca | reverse complement strand
AAGTGAAATAATACTAAAGAGAGAAGATACAAATGCCTTAAGAAGATAAGAAGGCAAATGAGAGGTGTGTTTAAATCCTAAACATTAGGCCTTCTTTTATAGGGGGAAAATCCCAACCAAAACAAATTCCCAACCGATGTGGGACTTCTTTGCCAAATTCAACAGTGAAGGTAGAGAGGCTATTTCCGATAAACCCTTGGCTCAAGGAATGATGAAAAAGAAATATAGCAGCAAGCAGTAGTGACAATATGATAACAGAATAACCGAAGTGAAAGAAATAACTAGAATTAAAAGCAAACTACGAATAAGGAAATACAAGAATAATGCTAATATAACTGGTATGGAAAAGAAATACGTTTAACTACCTGCTACCTCCACACCCTTCTGCTAAACCTTTCAGATATTCATTTTCTAATTATTTATCTGTGTGTCCAAGGAACCCAAAAGAAGAGTGCAGATATAGTCTTGCAAAGAATTATACAGTCAATTCTACCATAGCAAATATCTTTGAAGACGGTAGATCTTTTTCCCCGAAGTTGAAGCATAGATGAATCTATATATCATTGTTTATTAGCCAATTCTTTTTCCAATCCATCAAGCTTTGGCATAATGATCTCCTTTTGGTTTTTGAACTGTATCTAGTGGACGAAAATTGTTTATTATTTTCTTTTCCAGGGACCAATGCTGATATTATGAAGGTCAGTGGATACAAATTTTCGGCATTGGAAATTGAAGCAATTCTGTTGGAGGTAGCTGTCTGTCCATCTATAATATGAACTACCCTTTCGGAATTCCATTGCTTCAGATTTTTTCCTTGGAAACATCTATCTGAAAAAGAAAAAAAAAAGATTCTGACTGCCAAAATACTGATTCTGATTATATACATTTCCTTTTCACAGCATCCAGCTATATCAGAATGTTGCGTATTAGGATTACCTGACAAAGACTATGGTGAAGTGGTGTGTGCAATTGTTGTTCCTTACACTGAGCTCAAAGGAAGGAGAGATGAGAAATTAAAACCTGCACTAAGATTGCATGAAATTTCAGATTGGGCAAAAGAGAGACTTGCCGCTTACAAGGGATCTCCCTTATTTCGTGAAGTATTACCCTGAGCTTAAAGGAATTTGACACAAAATCCTTATGCAAGATATCGTGTGTATCTTAAGACGCATATCATGGATAAGTTCACCTGCCATATAGCAGAGGTCTTTAGTTCTCCCACGGTACTATATTCCTTCTTTACGTTCAGAGGCTCCTAATTTCCCTTTTAGGATGTGTTCCTGACATAAATGAAAGAGAGAGATAAAATTATTGAAAAATTACATGGATTTTGGCTCTTATTCTGTTGATATTGTTTTACTATTAACTTATCACAAGAAAAGTTGTCTTTTGATTTGCTTCTTTTGCAAGATAAACTAATGTTTCTCGCTCCACCTATATTACAGATACCTAGACGTCTGCTGGTGTGGTACTCGCTGCCTCGCAATGCTATGGGGAAGGTGAGTTGTTCCAAACCTTGCTAACCGGTGGCGGGTTCAGAATTTTTAAATTATTAGGTGCTTAGCTATATTTAATCTAAAAATTACTACTGAGGCTGGGTGTTCAGTTAACATATTTGTATGAAACTAATGTCAGGTCTTGTACTCTTCTGTTCTTTCTTTTTATTCTGATTTTAGGTAAATAAAGAGGAGCTGAAGGAAGGGCTGGCTTATGACTTGTGATAAGTTTAAATGGTCAGCATATAGAGTTCGAGAATGAAATGTTGGAAGGTAAATAAATTGTGTAAATAAGTTATTCAGTAACACTCTACTCTTATTACTATTATTTTTTGGTCTGTACAAAAATATTCCAGATATGAAAGTAATGAGTAAACTACCATTCTGCAAGATAAGGGCCGACCCAGTTCAATACCCACTTCGTGGGTGTCTGGGGAAGGAAATACTCTAGGCAGCCTTCCCTCTGCTTTGCAGAGAGGCTGAATCAAACCCACGACCTGACACTCCACGGCAAGCAAGCTTACCGCTGAGCCAAGCCGGCCCTTCCATTCTGCAAGATAATATATTGAAAAAATTACCCTCTGTTAATTGTTTTGCTTGGGACCTTTTAGTCATACAATGATGACTTGTGGATCTGAATTATTGTTAATATTCTTTTATATTCATTTTCAATTTGAATGGTAATTATTCTTTTTCATTTATTTTTTTTGGCAGCAATTAAGCAACATCCAATCTTTCTCAACTCTTGTACGCTTCAAGGCCCATCCTTTAATGAAGGGTACAAAGACGAGGCACTTGATCCAACTCTTCTTTCCAAAATCTAAAACTCAATATGTCTCATGGTTGTAATTAACTAATTATGTTTCCTTCAAGTGGCAGTGGAAGTAATTAGCAGTTGCCTTCATGTTCAGTTCTAACGAAGGAATTGTTTATAATTCTTTTGTTTCTTTAATATATTGATTTGTTTAAAATACAAGCGTCTTGTTTAACAGCTTGTTTGGATGGTTGTTACCCATTGTATTGTATCGTATAGTTGCTTTAAATACAATATTTGTTTTAATTGTTACTTAAATTTTTATTGTACGTATCATTAAATCTGTCGTTACGTAACGATGAAAAGTGACGTTTTATGAAACATTGGATTTGGTGTAGTGGCGTCGTTACCTTGCTTTTTTCTCTCATCTTTCCCTTCCTTATGTATACGGTCGAAACCGAGCTCTTCTATTGCAGATTGGGACTGAAACGTAATGGATTGAAGATCGACTATGGGTCCCATCGAACCAAGGTACGAGGCTAGAACATATGAGTCAGTGACTCCGGTACCTACGCCGATTCCGAATAAGCTTGAGGAAACATTGTCAGACCAAATAACGGAAGGCCAAAATATCCGTAACCAGCCGGATATCACGGCGGGAATCTCGGCACATATCAATGAGAGACCGGTTAATTGGCGAATCATGGGAATTTTTACCATTTATAGAATTGTACCTAAAGTAAAACTCTCCTACTATAAAAAAAAAAGGGTCTGATAGTTTGTAAAGGCGAGGCTAACATGCATCCAAAAGCATTATAATATATTTTTCTTCCTACAAGCTTCTGTTCTTCTGAACCTGATATCATTTGAATTACATCCAGTCCAAGTGAGACTTACTTTTCAAGGCTATAACTGTTCAAGTCAATGGTTTGAATTTACTTTATTATGTTCGCTTATTTATAATTTAATTTATCGCTTTATTTCAAATTAATTCACGTGTCCTTAAAACCACATATAAATTCAATTATTATCCGATTTTGTGGGTAAATAGTTTGGAGCTCACCGTAGGACTAAGGATAATAGTGGTTAATTGACATAATTTTCCGTAACACACTCTATTTTACACTTGTTCTTTGAAGTGTCTCTGATTTCAGGCTTAAGCTCAAAATGTCAAACTCACAATTAGCACCTCTACCTGCTAACAATGAGTCTGGTCACCATGGTGAAAACAATAACATAGAGCCTGATAATGAGGTACCTCCCGTTGATCCTATTAGAGTTCCAATTGCGGACTCATTGGACGCTAATTCGCATATGGCTATCGACACAAGCCTTCCTTCTGACCTCGAGAATAGCATCCGCGGTGGAACCCGGTCGGCAGCACAGAATACTCAAAATAATGGAGGAGACGGGATCAATCTACGGATGATCTTCGAAATGTTACAGGCTCAAGAAGTGGCGATAGCTCAATTACAAAATTAGAGCCACGTACTGAGCAGAATCGAACTTGATCCGTCTCGAGAGATCACCCGCAAGGAGGAACCGATCGCGGAGAGGTCGAGTGGGAACGAGTCGGGTAATAACCCTGAGATCATAAAAATGCTCGAAGATATGACAATACAAATAGAATTAGAGGAGAAGAAAATTGAAGCAAACGACAAAAAGGTGGAAACCTACAATTCCAGGGTCGACCGGATCCCGGGAGCGCCATCGATACTGAAAGGCTTGGATTCCAAAAAGTTTGTACAGAAACCATTCCCTTCGAGTGCCGAATAGGAATCGGTATCAGCCATACAATGAGGATCGAAGAAGAAAGTGGGTTCGAACGGGGTTCTATGCAAAATGGAAGGAGAAACGGCCGAGGCCATAGAAGTCGGGGACTCATAAGCAAGAACAGTTTCGACAGGCCTATCGGACATAAAGAAGAACCGACGTTATATGAATATAAATTTAACATTGATGTTGCTGACATCGTATCATATATCAGACACATAAAAGATACCAAATGGCCTCGACCTATACAATCCGAGCCAGCCCAAAGGGATTCAAACCAGATGTGCAAATATCATGGCACTCACAGCCACATAACAGAGGATTGCCGACAGTGGAGGGAGGAGGTAGCCCGGTTATTCAACAACGGGCATCTTCGAGAATTCCTGTGTGACCAAGCCAAGAATCATCTCAGAAATAGGGACTCTAATAAACAAACCAAACAAGAAGAACCTCAACACGTCATTCATATGATCATCAGAGGGTTCGATGTTCCTCAAGGTCCAATGTTAAAGCGCACCAAAGTATCTATTACGACGGAAAAATGGACTCGAGATTACATACTAGAAGGGACTTTGTCTTTCAGCGACGAGGACACAAAAGGAATCGTGCAACCCTACAATGATGCACTGGTAATATCAGTACTCGTGAATAAATCTCGAGTTAAACGTGTGTTAATTGATCCAGGTACTTGGCCAGTATCATTCGATCGAGAGTCGTAGAACAACTCAGCCTAGAAGACCAAATCGTGCCAGCAGCCCGAGTGCTAAACGGATTCAACATGGCATGTGAAACTACTAAGTGAGAAATAACATTACCAGTAAACACCGCCGGGACCATCCAGGAAACCAAGTTTTATGTGATTGAGGGTGACATGCAGCACAACGCCCTATTCGGGAGGCCATGAATCCATAACATGAGGGCAATGCCTTCGACTCTTCACCAAGTGTTAAAGTTCCCGATGCCAGGAGGGATTAAAAAGAACGACGGGGAGCAACCAACCGTAAAGGAAATGTTTGCAGTCGAAGAAGTGATTCTGGTATTAACACTAGCGACATAAAAGATACCAAGTTAGGATACAAAGAAGGAAGCTAAATAGCAATTATCGACACCAGCCACGATCAAATCGGATAAACAGGGGACCAATAAAGACGATGATTACGGGGTTCCTAGATCTTTTGTAGTCCCCGATGATTCTGATACTACAAATTCAATGGTCAAAGAGCTGGAGCAAGTCACATTGATCGAACATCTACCCTATCGGAAGGTATACCTGGGCATGGGTTAAAACCCGACCTTAGGAAAAAACTCATTCAATTTCTTATATCTAACATAGATTATTTTGCTTGGTACATAGATTATTTTGCTTGGTCCCATCCTGGTATGGCAGGGATCCCGCCGGAGACTACCACTCAGAAGCTAAGCCTGGACCCAAAATTCTACCCGGTCAAACAGAAGAGGAGACCCCAGTCTGAGATCAAACATGCTTTAATCAAGGATGAGGTAACTAAACTCCTTAAAATAGGGTCCATTCGGGAAGTTAAATACCCGAAATGGTTAGAAAACGTAGTGGTAGTCCTTATAAAATGGAACAAATTGAGAATGTGTGTAGATTATAAAGATTTAAATAAGGCGTGTCCCAAGAGCTCTTTCCCTTTTCCCAACATTGACCGCATGATCGATGCCACAGCCAGCCACGAGATCCTCAATTTTCTCGAAGCCTACTCCGAGTACAACCAAAAACGGATGAACCCGGATGATTAGGAAAAAACCCCCTTCATCACTAAGTATGGATCATACTACTATAACGTGATTCCATTTGGGATAAAAATGACGATGTCACTTACCAAAACCTAGTAAACCGGATGTTCGAAGACCAAATAAGGAAATCCATGGAAATTTACATTGACGATATGTTGGTTAAGACCCTACGAGTAGAGGACCATTTAAATAATTTGTAGAAAACCTTCGATATATTGAAGAAGTACAACATGAATCTGAATCCGGAGAAATGTGCGTCCAAAGTCGGACCAGGTAAATTTCTCGGGTTCATAGTATCCAACCGAGGAATCGAGATCAACCCTGTCAAGGTCAAAGCTATCGGGGATATCACGATAGTGGACAACATGAAGGCCATGCAAAGGCTAACCGGGTGCATTGCCGTACCAAGACGATTCATCTCAAGGTCCTCTGATAAGAGCCCCCGATCTTTGTCATCACTGAAGAAGAAAAACAACTTCACATAGACCCCGAAATGCCAATAGGCCTTGGAAGAACTCAAGCGGTATTTATTGAGCCCTCCACTACTTCACACGCCGAAGGCAGACGAACAATTATACCTATACTTGGCAGTATCGGAGATAGCAGTGAGTGGAGTCCTAGTTCGGGAAGAGCAAGGTACGTAATTTCCAATTTACTATGTTAGCAGGACCCTGGGTGAGGCCGAAACCAGGTACCCTCACCTAGAAAAATTGGCACTCACTTTGCTAAGCGTTTCTAGGAAACTGAAACCATATTTTCAGTGCCATCCTATATGTGTTGTGACAACTTACCCGTTGCAAAATATAATGCATAAAGTCAAACTCTCGGGATGATTGACAAAATGGCCCATGGAAATAAGCGGGTACGATATTGATTATCG
This sequence comes from Nicotiana glauca, assembly GCA_026770625.1. Classification (NCBI taxonomy): domain Eukaryota; kingdom Viridiplantae; phylum Streptophyta; class Magnoliopsida; order Solanales; family Solanaceae; genus Nicotiana; species Nicotiana glauca. The sequence continues at coordinate 134,633 of MU755865.1, read as the reverse complement.
ACCTTGGACGACCATTAAATCTCAATTTTTGGCAGATTTTGTGGCCGACTTTACGCTGACCCTATTAACCGAGGTTAAAAGAGAGTTGTTGATAAACTCGGGGACATCTTAGGGAATCTGGACCCTCTTTATGGATGGCACCTCGAATGCAAAAGGGTCCGGACTTGGCATCGTATTGAAGCCACCCACAGGCAACGTAGTTAGATAATTGATTAGAACTAGGAAATTGACTAACAACGAGGCCGAATATGAGGCCATGATTGCAGGTCTCAAACTAGCCAAAAGCTTGGGGTGGATGTGAACTAAGCTAAGTGTGACTCCCTCATTATGGTGAACCAATTATTTGGGACATTCAAAGTTAGAGAAAAACGAATGCAAAGATACGTAGATAAGTTGCTAGTAACATTACACCGATTCAAGGAGTGGACTTTGCAACACGTACCTTAGGATCAAAACAGCAAGTCTGATGCCCTCGCAAACTTAGGGTCGTTAGTCAAGGATAACGAGCTCAACTCTGGGGCAGTTGTACAACTCATGAGATCGGTAGTGGAAAAAGGTCACGCCAAAATAAAATCTACAAGCTTGACTTGGGATTGGAGAAACAAATATGTAGAATATTTTAAGACTGGAAAACTTCCCTCGAATCCAAAAGAATCGTGGACACAGCGTACAAAGGCAGCCCAATTTAGCATGTCCGAAGATGGGATCTTGTTCAAAAGAACGTTCGATGGCCCGCTAGCAATATGTTAAGGGCCAGAAGATACCGAGTACATTCCAAGGGAAGTTCACGAAGGCACCTGCGGAAACCATTTAGGCTCCAAATCATTGGCTCGAAAGGTAATCAGAGCCGGCTATTACTGGATCGACATGGAAAAAGACGCGGAGTTCGTACAAAAATGTGATGAATGCCAAAGACATGCTCCGATGATTCACCAACCCAGGGAGTTGCTATATTCGGTCTTGTCACCATGGCCAATCATGAAGTGGGGAATGGATATCGTTGGCCCTCTTCCATGGGCACCCGGTAAGGCTCAATTATATTGTTTATGACTGACTATTTTTCTAAGTGGATTGAAGCCCAGGCGTACGAGAAGGTTAGGGAGAAGGAAGTCATCGACTTCATTTGGGACCACATCATATGTCGGTTTGAAGTGTCGTCCGTATGTGATAACGGGAAAAATTTATTGGAAGCAAAGTGACCAAATTTCTTGAGGACCATAGGGTCAAAAGGATCTTGTAAACACCTTATCACCCTAATAGGAACGGACAAGAATAATCTACCAACAAAACCATATTCCAAAACCTCAAAAAGAGGTTAACCTACGCAAAAGGAAAATGGAAGTAAATCCTACTCGAAGTCCTATGGGCATAATATATGATCACAAAGTCCACTACCAGGTACACCCCGTTCACGCCGCCGAAGCTCTAATATAGGTCGAAATTGGTGAACCAAGTGTCATATTCCGATATGCAACAAAGGAATCGAATGACGAGGCCAAGAGTATGAGCCTGGAGCTATTGGATGAAAGGCGTGAAGCTGCCCTCGTCCAGTTGGACGCCAAAAAATAACGGATCGAAAGGTATTACAATCGAAGAGCGAACCTTCGACACTTCAATATCTGGGACTTAGTGCTAAGGAAGGTCACATTAAACACTCGGAACCCGAATGAAAGGAAGTTGGGGATGAACTAGGAAGGACCGTACCAAATTCTCGAGGTCGCCGGAAAAAGATCGTACAAACTCGGGGCAATGAACGATGAAAGGCTACCGAATAACTGGAACATAACTCACTTGAAGCGATACTACTGCTAAGGTACGACCCAATTCTCTTCCTTTTTACTTCCTTTTGAACTAACACTTGTAGGTAACCAACAAGAAGCAATACATAGTTTAGGTCAGAAAGCAAGCGTTGCACTCTTTTTCCCTTGAACCGGTTTTGTCCCAAATAAGTTTTCTGGCAAGGTTTTGACGAGGCAACAGTGAATCGTGCTAACTTAGAATTGAAAACTACCATGAATCAGTGTTAAGGATTGCTTCAACAGTATCTGATGCTTCACTCTATGATCAACCTCGAATACTGGGGGGCATTACCCTCGGATATCGACTTTAGCAAGGAAAGAAACTTTGTGATGGAAGGGTCTCGATAGGTAATATTTATTGTAAGGGCCAAACGGTCAAATGAACAGTGCCCGTATAGATTGATCAAGACCTAGCACAAAGCATGTACGCATGTATAACTATTTTATACAAGAATAAAAAGAAGTCTCTCCCTTGCGGATAAATATTTTATCCTTATAAAAAAATTTCATTTCTCAAGGAATTTCATACATCCGATCCCCTAAAGGTATCGAGCCCAAGTTCCATCTTAATCCGAGTTGGAACAAATCACAATAACTCGGGTGTATAAGACCTATCAGGCAATGCCCGAATCTTGAAGGCCATGGCCATCCCCACTCGGGGACTGTTATCCTAGTCAAGCCCAGATAACTCGGGACGACCAGCCCACTAGGCGACACTCGAATTAAAAAGGTCACAGCCAAATTAAAATGACTTGGTGACATCTGATGACCTGTAACAAAAATAACAAGGCCTTAAAATTTCTAAACTGGTTCTAAAGTCTACCCTCGGTAGACTGTGACATAAAAAATAGTCTAAGTACTTGGGGGAAAGAAACTTTCAGTCACACCGAACATCCAGGATTCCTTAAAATGAAATAAAGTTGAAGGCAAGGTTTGTTCGAGTTTCTGAACAAAACCTAATTGTTTCATGCTAAGGCATTTAGATCTTTGCAAATAAAAGTACTTAAGGCAAAGTGAAAAATGAAAAGCTGTTGAAAGGTATAAGACTTATATTAATAATCAAAAATTCTTTTTACAAGGGCCAAACAACCCGATGAAATTTTTTACAAAGGCCGAACGGCCTCAACAAAAATACAAAAAACAAAAGCATCTAAAGACCTAAATGGCCTAGTTTTCGTCGGGGGCAATATAATCATCTTTGGGATACTCGCCATCCTCAGACTTGCCCAAGCCTTCGGGCTCCTCATCATCTTCCGAATAGGCCAATTTTTGGCCTCGGCTTTGAGCTCTTTGGCGCTCTCAATCTCAGCTGATAGGTCGAAACCTAGAGCATGAATTTCTTCTAAGGCCTCCATTAAAGATTGCCACTTATCATGCTCGATGATGTCTTTTGCTCGAACCTAATCCACCTTGGCATCGGCCTTATAACTGGCCATTATCTCATCGGCATTGACCTTGCTTACTTTGGCCTCCGATTTGATAACTTCAAGATCCGTGGCCAGATTGTCTCGATTAGAGATGGACGAATTCAACTGGGACTGGAGCTCCTCGATCTTCTTGTCTTGCACCAAGGACTTCTCCTTTATACCTCAGAGTTGGACCTCGGCCGAAGTCAGTTGGGCCCGGGCGGTCTCCTTTTCTGAGGCCAGGCGTTTCATGTTCTTTTTTCATTCTTTGGCCTCGACCTTTACCGCATCCACCTTTGCCTGGAGCTGTCTGATCTGGTCAAGCTTCTGTTACTATATCTGACTCATCGTCACTAACCTCAAAAACCCTTTTTAGCTACTCGACCATGTCGGCATTCTTCTTTTGAGCAACCTCCAGCTCAGCCTGAAGTATCTTGACCTTCCTTTCACACTGCTCACTGAGAAGTTTGTAAGCATCCATCTTCTCAATGAGCTCTGGGGTCTCGGCCTCATGCTGGTTAACTCTTCTCAATATCGAAGAATAGTCTCGTGATAAAGCATAGAGGCCAACAAACACAAAGGAAAAAGTTACAATCTTTTATGACTTCATCTAAGTACATAGCAAAAGTCGTCAAGAGACATTCAAAGTTACTCGGTTTAATACATGTTGGGCTTCATTGAATAGGCAGGGCAATTCTACGTTATTCATCTTTACTTGATTTTCTTCAGTCACCAGGCACTGAAGATAACTTGCAATCCCCACGAGGGCAAAGAGAACCCCTACATCCTCCGGAATAGACATAATAATCGACCTCTTTCGGTCAGGATCTATACTCGGATATAGGAACCGATTTACAAGTTTCAGGATAGAAGAAGGTCCACTGGTTCTCGAAGACAGTCTCTTCATTGGTACCAGTAAATCATCCAACCCGATGATGTCTTTCGAGGCTGTAGAATCTATTCAAGAAGTGGTCGAAAGGGTCTTCCAGCCCTTGGGGCCCCTCAGTCAGGCGTTCTTTTAGCACTTGAGCATCGTGGATCATGGAATCGGTGAATAGAGGCGACTCGAAGAGGTCTATCACCCCAAGTCCACCCTTCGGGACATTATCTTTTTCCCGAAGAGCACTGGTCGTAGCCTCTGTGTCGGCCTCCCTAACTTGGGGCAAAACGGCTTCGCCCTCTCTAGTTTAGAGGCCTCGATCACTGCCTCTTCAATAGCCCCCTGATTTGAGGCAGTACGACATTGCCTCGCACACAGGCCACCAGTTCGAAATTTTCTTATTCTCCTTCAGACTCATCCTTCAACTGGTGGACTAAGTCTATTGGGAGAGAAGAGGGAACTGGTGCTTTCCTTAGATTTGTGCACCAGTCTCCTCTTCGGTTTTTTCTGCTCAGAGTTCAGAGAAATAGGAGGCCTTCTCCTCTTCTTCTCCTTGCCCTGCCTCGGAGCAGGGGACTCAGTGGGGCTGTCCTCGTCATCGGTTAGGGACCTCATTACAACATCCTTCCCAAGGCTCACCGTGAGCATGAGCCTCCCACCGGCCCTTCAATAGTTAGCGCTATGTGCGCTTGGGTTACTTTTTCTTAGAGACAATACACTCAACCCATTCCCTAAGTCGAGAAGTTGCCTTTGGAACCTGAGCAACAGCTGCATCGCAACCAAACATCGGTAAGAAAGCTAAAAAGGAGAACAAAAATATTAAATTCTGGGAAAAGAAGAACTTGACTTACATTTTGTGTTCCACTATTCGGGGAATGGCATGTCCTCACCCGGGATCAATTTTGAGGTCCTCACATGGATAAATCAGCCTAGATAACCTTGGTCCTGATCCTCATCAAATCTCGAGAATGGGGCTTTGGTGTCCAGGTGCGTAAGTTTGATTAGTCCCCTTGGAAGAATAGGGGACTGTACAGGCGCTTCAGATGATCAACAGTGAAAGGACACTCATCGATCTTGCTCACGAATAATCGGAGGAGAATGACTATCCTCCAAAACGAGGGGTGGATCTGACCAAGGCACACCACGTAACTTTTGCAGAACTGGATGATCATCGGGTCCAACAAGCCCAACGTGAAGGGATAAGCATAAATACTTAAATATCCCTTAACATTGGTAGTGGTATCTTCTTCGGGGTTGGGGATCACCACATATTTTCCAACCCAGTTGTAGTCCTTTATGACTGTAGGGAGGGTCTCTTCGTTGATCGAGCAAATATATATCGATACTTTTTCACCCATGCCGAAAATGGGTGAAGTTTTTTCAAATTTAAAGTCAGCGGTCACCGAGCACCTGCCAGGAATAAACGCTTTAAGAGGAGGTTCCGCCGCTGGTTCCTTGTCGGTCGGCTGTGATGAATAAGCTTCTATTTTAGGGACTATTTTAGAAGTCTTTGCCATTTTTGGATAAAGATGAAAAAGAAAGAGTTAAAAGAGTGTGCTTAATAGTTCAAACAAAGGGGCAATCCTTACAAAGCTCTCAAGAAATTTGGGTATAAGTACTAGAAAGTGCAAAGATTCTTTAAGAGCAAGAGTAGGAAAAAGGTTGGATGTAAAGTTTGAATGAACAAAGGAGAAGATATTTATAGTTAGCAAACGATGGTTCAAAACCTGTATTGGCCGACAAGCAACTGACCAACATTTAATGCCATTCAGACGTGACTGACGAGATGTTTCATCCAATTTTTCATTTCTGTCGCGAAGTATCGAGACGAGGATCGAGGGCTCATATCGTTTCTCGTCATCACTCTACGAAAAATGAGGGGACTATCTATATACGGTCGAAATTGGGCTCTTCTATTGCATCACAGAACGGGATTGAAATGTCATGGATTGAAGATCAACCTTGGGTCCCATCAAACCAAGGTATGAGGTTAGAACATACGAGTACGTGACTCCAGTACCGACCCTGATTCGAATGAGCTTGAGGAAACATTATTGTTGATACCCAATGTTTCCCATAAAATCATCAAAACTATGCTTTGGCATCAACCAGTATTTTTCATACAATTTTCTGCATTTTTAAAATATTTTAATTAATTTATCCCAGCATTTGTTTTATAAAACAATCACTGATTGCATCACAAAATAGTTTTATAATAATTTTTTGTGGTTTAATTTTATCATTTGCATTTGTACTAAGTTTTAATTGCTGTACAAATAGCCACTTTTTGCATTTTTAGTCTTCAATTGTAATTACTTTGCAATTATAGCCTACACTCGCATTACTATATTATTTCACCAGAAAATAGCCTTTTATATTTTTAAAATATTAAGTAATTATTTTAATATATTTCCAAGCATAAAAATCATTTTTTACAGCCTATTGGTTATTTTTAAAAATTATTTTGTCAATTAAATAGGGTACTTAACAAATGACCCATTATTTTCAAATCTAGCCTAATTTTAAATCCAATTTCAAATCAGACCATGCCCATAATATACCCTAGCCCAAACCTTAATGCCCGACCCGGCCGCAAACCCTTTCATTCTCGACTATTGATCACAGAGATCAACGGTCACAATTAACCCTTTCCTTTTTTAGTTCCAAACGACCCCCAAAACCTGGCCATTTCTCACCAACAGCCGTCCTGAAACCCCTTTCCTCTCTAATTCTCTCTGAGACCTAAACCTAACCCTAGCCGCCACCACCCAAAACCAGCCCTAATCCCTATGATTCCTACTCGATCTATGGCGTCCTATGGTTGTACAAAGCCTCTACTTATCTCATATCTCCCCGGTTTTTGGATTGCGTGGTTTTTGTGGAAGGACCTCAAAGAGATCTGGTCTAGATCTCGTTTAAGGCTCTTCAAGAGTTTTTCCATGGATTGTGAGTGAGAACTTCTTGTTATTTTGTTACAAATCTATGAGTTTTCGACCTATTCTCTCATCTCTGCTATTTTTTTTTCCTTAAAATCCTAGTTCATTATTGTCAACTCTTCTCAGATCTTCATAGATCTGGGATGATTTGGGCATTATCGAGTGTTTTCCTCCAAAACCCCCTTTACTTTAATTGATTATCTCGCTTTTTAATCTTTCTTCTTAAACTAGGGTTTATCCCGAACTATTTTTTCAATGATTTTTCCAAGTGATTAATGTTTAATAAAATGTTTCTTCTTCACCTCGACTGATTTTTGTATGAGCGTTCAAACCCTAGTTGATTCCATATGCTGATTCTCCCAGTCTTTGCTTCGATTTTGAGTCTTTCAGTGTTACCAATCGCATTAACTCATCCTGTATTTTTGACTTACACAATTTTCCTTTGTCAAATCCAGTATTCTATAATTTTACCCTAATTGAGCCCTATTAGTGTTCGAATCTTGCTTTTCGACTAATTTCTATATTTTTTCTGTGAAGTATTTACTTAGTTTATTTTTCTATTAATGGGAGTGGTAAATTCTTTCAGAAATCATTGTTACTTTGAAATTTGGCTGATTGATTTGCTCTGTTAGAGATTTGTATGCCTAAGTCTTGCCTTATTCCCTGTTTACGGTCTTAATTAGTCATTCTTACCTCATTTGATTACCAGTACATTTAATGATTCCTTTACATGATTTCCCTTAATTAGACCTCTGATTATTTTATTTTGAACTCCTTTATTTGGTTTTATTTGAACTTCTTTACTTAATTAGACTCCTTATTATTACCGTTTAGCTAATTGCCTTCAATTAAGGGAGATTTATTCTGAACACTTATATTATTGGATTGTGTTACTTCTTTAATTGACTGAAGTTGATTCTTTTAACTTATTTACTCTACTCTCGAGCTACTGTATAAACTCTCTTATTTTAACTTCTTACAAGAACACTAGTTCATATATACTCTCACTCTCTCAAAGGCTCTTATTCTCTTTTGTTACTTGCAGTTCTCACTAATCCAGCCGGTTGTAAGCCAAGGCTGGCTATTTGCACCATCTCTGCTCTATACTCTATATTCTCTCCTTAACAGGTATGTCTTGATTCAATTCGCATTCCAAAACTATGTGTTTTCCTTATTGTTGTAGTTCATTATGTTTATCGTGAAAATGGTAATAACAATTAAATTTGTTGATGGGACTCTAAAAATACATGATCTATTTTTATGCTAGTTGTTAAGTAGTTGATATGTGAGACTTAGAGACAAATTAAAGTGAAGGAGAGATCTATAATCAAACCGATAGGCTAGTTATTCGGGGCCTCGAGGTCGATCCCAAGGCTCGGTTACGAGCGATCGAGGGTACCCGGGGTAGGATTAACAATTATAAGATACTCAACGAAGGCTCTTTATGGCCAATGATAAGCAATAAATGAAGAAAAAATATGAAGATAATAAATGGGAGCAATAATATTAAGAGGGTATGTTAGAGAGCAAAGAGAATGTTCTTGTATATTTCATGTGGAATAATTAGAGCAACAGACTTTACAAAGTGACAAGGATCCCCTTTATATAGGAGGGGAATCCCACCATAATACAACAAGCATTAATAGGGGGATGGGACAACTAGATGACACTAGGCTCTACCAATACTAGTTGCACGCCTAGGGAACTCCCTATTCCCATCATGACAGCAACCAACATTGTCCCCAGGTCGGGTATCGACGAACCTTGAGGGATGAAACTCGATCACAGCTTTGCAGCCTCGAGGCTTCTAGATGATCTTCTGAAATGTTTTAATGACGAGAAATTGGACCCTCTGATTTTGCCATATACAGATAGTCCATGTGTTTCCTAGAACGAAGAGATAGGAAATGATTTTGAGCTTCTTTTCTGATGGAATCATCGTTTTGACATCAGCCTATAAGACCATTAAATGCCATGCCCAAAAAACTATGCAGGGTTACCGTCAAATGCGACTATCGAGAAGCCCACGAACCGCTATTGTCTCGTCCCTTCCGCTGCCCATATGGTTCCTATAAATATATCAACTATTTGATAATCATTATTTTCCCAACATCTTCAAATTCACGAATCCAGACCCCTCTCCATTTGCATTCTTTCTTCTTTCTTAGAGAAAATTTTACCATCGCAATGGCCAGAACCTCCAGGACGGTTCCTCCGCGGAATGAAGTCACCTCTTCATCTCGGTCATCTAAGGAGAAAACAAAAGTGATACCCACCCTGGGACAATGTACTCCCCTCGATCTCGACATGTCAAAAGACTTTACCATTGATAAAACCTCTTATGCACCGGGTCGATGTGAGCACGTGTCCCGGTATATCAGTGTCATAACTAATATAGGGAAGGTGAAGGGAGACTGCCAATGGGGAGAGGCAGTTGAGGTGGAGATTCCTGGCCCTGATGAGAACATAATGGATTACAAAGCTAGTTTCCTCCATGTGTATACTTGCCCCTTTGCTTTGCGCCGGCCGATCCTCCTAAATCTCCTCCCCCGGAGATAGATCCGATTATCCTTGACTTTTAAGATAGATACCAGGTGATGCTCGGTCAAATCTATCCCTCTTTTTGGAGAATAGTCTTGATGCTACACCATTTCATCGATAAGGTTAAGGGAAAGACCTTTACCCTCAACCATTGGATTAGGATATACAGCCCGTGTTTCTATCGAGGCTTGATCAGGCTTCGTCACCGATCCACAAAAACATTTTCTCGATTACCGATTAGGACAAAGATCGAGGATGGATGAATTGGTTCGTCCGATTGAAAACCTCGGACATCATTCCGGCCGGGAGGATGCCTTTCCTGGAGAGGTGGAACATGGGGCGTTAGCATTTTTTCCTTCGGACATGTTTTGTGATCTTCTTTCCTTTCTTTCGAAAAAATGACCTCTTTTCGGTTTCTACAGCTGTTGCTTGGTATACTGAAGCGATCTCAGGCCTGCCGAGGTGGATTGAGTGGTTGGATAACAAGTTCACATATCTTGCCCAATCTTGGACTGACTTGGCCAAGAAGCGGTGTGTAGCCAAGAACCATGGTAAAGTTTCCCTTTCCACCTATGTCTTAGCTTTATATTTCTACCTGTACCCCTTATACTGATAAATTGTGATATGCTCCTGCAGGCCTTGGTGAGAATATGCTGATGAGATCGTCTCCTGGTGGTGAGACGGTAGTTTTGAAGCCTAGCAAGGGTAATAAAAAGAAGGGCAGGGAGGCTACCGACCTTCTGTAACGAAGAAACCCAACTCACATATGCCTCGAACCCCCGCTAAGATCTTAGCTTCAGATTTCGAAGCAAGCCTCGACACCGACGACAAAAATGATGATGAGAGAGAATACCGTTTGGAGGAGAGGTCGAGGTCGGACGCGGGAGTCCCACATGTACTTGGACCAGAAGCCGCTGAATCAGGGACAACCGAATCAGGTCGGTCCCGTATGGTGGAGACCCTCAAGGAGGGTGCTAACGTGGTTCCTTATCCCACGGACGAATGCAGTGCAATTTCTAATAGGGGGACAGTTGCTGCCGATCCTATAGGATCATGGCTCGGAGCTTTTCGGGGGTAGGAGTTTCCCATCAGGGACTTTTGTGACTTGTGTGATTTTGGTGAGAGCCTTCGATTCTCATCAGGGGAGCTAAGGATGCTCAGAATGTGAACACTGCCACAACGGACACCCCTCTCAGGGGGGATTGCTTGGCAATATCCTTAATGATGTTAGCGACTGACGGTCTCGATGTTCCTGGCACTTTCAAGGCAGTGGAGAGATTCCAGTAGCAGGTGATAGATATTTTTTGTGTATTTTTTTTAGTTTAGGCTTCATTCCTTTAATTCTTCTATTATGCCATAGTGTAAGGATATGTATGATTATGCCCTTTCAAGGCTTCAGGAGGAGCTTTCATGACATGAAAAGGGATGCGAGAGGCTTACCTCGGGGCTGCGGGAGTCGGAGGCTCACTTTGCCCGAAAGGAGAAAGAATTAGGCAAGCTCCAGGCTACTTTGGAGAGAGCGCTCCGGGAAAAGTCTGATCTTGCTGAGCATGTATTTTGTCTTGAATGGACCCGACCTTTGCTCCTATAGTTCGACCCCGACTGGATTACCTTTGTTTTTGCAGTTCAAGCAAAATGACTCACAGATTGGGCGACAGAATGTGGAGATCCTCGGGTTGAGTAAACAAAATGAGGTAGTGGCCTTAGAGTAGGCATAGACCCATGATCTTCTCAAGGATGCTTGAAAGGAGATTTCTGCACTGGTTGCGGCCAAGTTCGATATTAAAGGAAATGTTGCTACTTATCTGAAGGACGCAACCGCGTCACATCAAATAGCCCGTGATGTATTGATAAAGGCAGAGCAGAAACTAGCTCGGGCCATCGAACATGCAAGGGCGGAGGCGAGGACAGAAACCTTGGATGAGATCGGGGCAAAAGGCGTCGGTCTGTCAGTTGAAATTGAGGAGACCTGAGAGATGGAGAGAAAGTTGGCCCTCTTGATCGCCACAGATGAGGATGCTGGAGATCATACAGAAGATAGTGGTGATGAAGAGTAGGCCTTGTGTTGCTTTGCTCTCTCTTTTTTTGTACGTACTCCCGGGGGAGTGATTTTTTTAAAGATGCCCCTTGTAAATATATTTTTGGTAATTCTAAAGGGTTTTTCTTCTCCCAGTCTTTTTGTTCTTTCTACCTCGTTGCTCTTGCGGGGTTAAATATCGACTTTTGATGTTAGCTCTTCGAAAATCGTACTCGGGGCGACCAGGACCCTAAGATCGGGTCTTGTCTTGAAGTTACATCGACAGCTTCTTTAGGACCGATGTTAGTGATAGCGAGGAGCCCTCAAGGCCTCACTGCTTCTCGAATTTCATGAGATACCAACATTCGTGCAATCTGGGAAAGGGACCCCGGGGTGATTGTGTTAGTACATTTCCCAAGAAAAGGGTGAAGTTAACGCGACCAGAATTAATTGGCCCTCTGGATAGGCGAGCAGCCACCGCTTTGCCCCTACATATTCATTCACTTGCTTCTTAAACGGAGATTCTGCTACTTTGAGTAACTATTTCTTCCATAGAACCTGGCGCTTTGTGCTAGTTCTCCCATTGTTCCAACTCAAAATCTTTTCTCAAATTTATACCTTCCCCTTCTTATTTCATCGTAGCCATGAATGCTATGTCGACATCCGCCTACCAAGGAGACGGGAGTTCTGCCTACATTTCGCATTCGGATGGTGGTACACCACCAGTGCCTAGTGAGCGGGCCTCGAGGTGCCTTGACTCCAGGAGAGACATTACATTGGAGAGACCTCCCATTGTTCTAAGGCATCAGGAGCATACATTGAGGTTTATTTAATCAGTGGGAGAGGAAAACCTCGAAATGTTCAAAAAAATTGTGAATGGGGAGAAGGTGCGGTACTACAAGTACCTTCCTTCGAGGAGAGCATCATGACCTATGTTGAGGGGTTTTTGAGAGTGTACACATATACTTTTGCATTGGGTTCCCCTGACCAGGTCGTGCTTGAGTTCTGTCGGAGCCTTAGTCATCTCGTGAGGTTATATCGGCCACTGCGCTATCGAGGTTTGATCGCTCTGCAACGTCAATCCACCCGGGCTCCTATCGTTAATAGTGAAAAGGATGAGGACCGTGGATGGATGAGCCGGTTTGTTTGATCTCGGATGATCGATATCATTCCTGGGGAGTTTCTGCCCTTTCATGAGAAATGAAATTTCACAGGTAAGTGTCGCACTTGTATTTTTATTATTTTGACTGGAGGCGTTCTCTGTAATGCCATTTTTCTGTTTCATTTTTGCAGCAACTACTTGGTTGCCGAATGAGGTCCCTGAGTTGGCCGAGTGGTCTCGTAAGTTGGCAGCTTGCTCGACTTATGATAAGCACAGGTCGTGAGACCTATCCAAAGGAAGGTGGGAGGCAAAGCATTATGGTAGGCGCCTGGTGGCTTGTTTCCCAAAATGGAGCTTTTCTTTTCAATGTACTCACTCAACCGCTGCAGGTATCGGAGATTTTTCCGAGATGAAGTTGTGCCCTCTAGGAGAGGAGGAGAGACTGTAGATCTCATAGTCGAGGGTTCATGATAAATGGAAAGGGCCTCCGAGATGTGAGGGGGCATGCAGTGGGGCGAATCCTTCTCAACGGTTTAAAATAGGCAATTCAACCAATCATCCGTCTTCGGAGGTCTCCATTTTCTAAAAAACATTCTCCGTTTTTGCTGAGGGTATTTCGAAGGACGAGGAGCATATGGTGCCCCCTTCTTTTCCTACAAAAGGCGCTTCAGGGAACAATAAGCCATCGGATATTGGCTCGGCCTTTCGTGAGGCTCAGCAGCTCGGCTTTATGGTAAGCTTTGGTAACTACCATAAGATTATTCCAGTCCTGCATTCTTCCTTTTTTGTTGAATTTTCTTTTGCAGGCCTTTGACAGGCTCAAGTCCGAGCTGCTTCTCTTTGAGGCCAGGTTGCGGGAAGATTTGGATAGGGAGAAATCCCTTAAGCTTCTTTGTGTGGAAAAGGAAAGCGAACTGGTTTCCCTATAGTGTGAAGCGGATCGAAGCCGGAGCCGTGAGAGCCGCCTCGAAAGACAGGTATCATGTATTTCATGCTAAACTAGCCTCCCCCTTTTATATTTGGAGATTAATGTTTCGATGTTTTAGTTAGAGGGCAAGACGGAGGAGCTGGAACGACTTTGGGGCAAAATTGGCCGGGCTAAACGTTAGTTTAACGAGCTGCAAGCTCATGTAGATACCCAAATTGCGGCCAAGGAGAGTGCTTTCGCTATGATTTCCACACTTGAGGGACAAATTAGGACCGTTCGTGCGAATGAGTCTACACGAGCGAACATGATCGCAAGGCTCGCATCTGAACACTCGAAGGCAAAGGTCGAGGTGGTGAATATTCGGGTCGAGGTTGTAATGAGCAGCACCATGGCAGATCAGAAAATGGCAGCTTATTTGAAGAGTGTGCTACTACTAGAGCTGAGCTAAGGAGAGCTCTTGATCGTGCGAGCAGTATCAAAGAGCATGTGAAACGCAAATCTCGGAGGGACAATCTCAAGTAAATGCATGCCAGGGGCTTCGATCTTTTGAAAGAGATCAAGCAAGCCAAGGGGGAGGAGTATGATGCAAAGTTCCTTCTGTCCAATATAAAAAATGGGATGGATGAGGCCGCCAGGCCATAGTCCTCAAGGGGGACGTTTACTTCCTTTTCTGTTCTTGTGTATATAACTTTCACAGTATGTTGTAAACAGATCTTGTATTTTTTTACATGTATGTGTAAGGGGGGAACCTCGCAATTTTGTATCTTCTGGGTTTCTGTTTACCAAGATTTTAGCTAGATCAATTCAAACTTTGAGTTAGTAGGAATCTTTAGATTCGTGATACGGCCCTGGGGCTCATTAGGCTGGCGACAATGTCTCTTACGCCTTGGGTCGAAGTGATCTTTTACGCGGGCTGTTGACTATAGCTCTTACTCCTTGGGTCGAAGTGAACTTTTATGCGTATGTCCCTGAGGCTCATTAGGCTGGCAAAAATGGCTCTTACGCCTTAGGTTGAAGCAACCATTTATGTGTGTGGTCCTGAGGCTCATTAGGCTGGAGACAATGGCACTTACACCTTGGGTCGAAGCGACCTTTTATGTGGGTGGCCCTGAGGCTCATTAGGCTGGCAACAATGGCTATTACGCTTCGCTCTTAGGCATATTTAGTTAACTATTTTGGTTCTGTCTTCGAATCGGGTTATGACTCAAGCTTATTTGACCCGCAAGTTTTGTATTTGTGTGGGCTGGCGACAATGGCTCTTATGCCTTGGGTCAAAGCAACCTTTTATGTGGGCTTTATTTTTCCCTTGATAAGGATTTTTGAGATAGTGTTTGCTCGGCTCTTCGATGGCTTAAAAATCCTTGATTGTGAGTCGTTATATGGCGATGATCGAGCACTTCGGGAGGTTTTGGCTCGGAGGTTGAGTATCTCGAAGTCGATGTTTAGGAGCTAACATGGTCGAAGCCCTTTTGCCTGTATCGAGGGTAGCTTGTTTAACCGGTTCTTTTCGAAGTAGATTCGAAGTAATTGAAGGCTTATAATTTTGTTGCGACGGTCGAACATCCTCGAGTCGCATTAGTTTGGCTGGTAAAACCATATGACCATAATCAATTGTGCTTGACCGGAGCCATTTTGACCTTATGTGAAGTAGTTTAGGTGTCTATATCGAGGGTATGCCTTTTTAGGGGTCTTAAAAGTTTGATATATAGCCTTACCTTTAGGATCGAGTTTATGCCTGTAGTAAGGTCTTACAAATTTTTCATGCCTTTGAGGTCTTACAGTTTTGGATACTTGGTATAAGTATTGTTCATGCCTTGCTTGAGGTCTTACAGATACTACTGTTGCCTTATGTAGGTCTTATGAGATCGAGTCTGCCCGCTTGGGGTCTTATGGCCTCAGGTTTTTTAATGAATGGCGATTGACAACAGTCCGCGAGTCATCGAGGGTACCTTGGATCCGAAGTCGTTACTTGTAGACTTTGCATTGCCTCATTGAGGCTTATAATTTCAGATATCACGATCCTGAGGTCGTGCATTTTTTGAGATTTTGACGCCAGTCCCCGAGTATTCGAGGCACTTTCGACCTTGGAGATGTTTCGTGATTTTCATGTTGCCTCATTGAGGGCTTATGAGTTTGGAGTCTTGACCCGGAGGTCGTTTAGATATTGAATTGTCGATGCCAGTCCCCGAGTGTTTGGGTCGTTCGTCGATGGAGGAGTCGTTATTGCAGAAAATGCTGAGTTGCTCTTGGCGCATGAGATATTTTGATAAAAGGTATTCTTTGACTACTTGGTACAAGTATACATTCTTTCGTCATTGGAGGCTTGGCTATAGGGACATGGTGCGTCAAACCGTTTGGCCCGGTATATCGTTTTCCTATTAGGACCCCATTTGGTGTTTCTTGGTTCTTCCAAACGGATGACCTCCCTGGGGGGATATCCTTCGATGTTAGAGGTTGATTGCAAAAGAAGCCAGGAATACTTGTCGAGTCTTCCTTAGGTAGAATGTGGATATTTCCTTATTAAAAACTTGCCGTTAAAACCATTGTTAGGATAAAAACTTGGTCGAAGGAAATGATTGCAACGGATGCTTTAAAACCTTAAGGTCTTCGGGTTGAGTTAGCGCTTTGACTGCTTCGATCAGGTGCCTGAATGAGGGTTAGTATGAAATAAAAATTAAAAGGGAGATGGTTATACCTTAATGGTGATGGATCTTTTGATCCTTGGCATTCTTTTAGAGGATGCGGTACGGTCCTTTATTCGGATACGGCTGAGGGTGTATCTCATGGTTGCTGCCTCAAAAGATCATGTGGATGACATGTTGCGACTCATCTGCCTTATCCTTTTTTATTGTTCCCTTTCTCAAGACCGATTTTTGGTTCAGTCGCTGAGGAATTCCTGAATATGACCATTGTAAAGTAACCGGGCCACCTCCTCCCGGAGTTGCCGGCAATCTTCAGTCATGTGCCCGTGCGTGTTGTGAAATTTGCATACTAAATTGTAGTCCCTTTGTTAAGGATCCGATTGTACAAGTCTGGGCCATCTGGCATCTCTGATTTTGCCGATGGCGAACACAATGTCTGATACATCAACATTGAAGTTGTATTCTGATAAGCGTGGTGCCTCGATTGGTCCTGCGTTCCTATCGAACCCGACTCTGTTGATGAGTCCCTGAGGATTCTGTCATTGGTTTATCCTTCGATTGTTACGAGGTAGGTTGTACCTTAGGGCATTCCTTCTATCTTCGGTGTATGGTTGATATCTTTCTTTGTTTGGCTTTGACTCCTTTGCTAGGAGCCTGATTGGATATACTGAACCTGAGGGAGCTCCCAGCTGGACATCTTCGACCTTGATTTTTGACTGATATTGGTTGTGAACGTCCGACCAGGTCACGATGGGATATTTTACCAGATTCTCTTTCAGTTGCTTCGAAGACATCGAGCTTCGTTCATTCAAACCTTGAGTGAAGGCCTGTATCGCCCAATCATCAAAGACCGGTGGCAGTTCCATTTGTTCCGTTTGGAAGCGAGATACGAACTCTTGCAGCATTTAATTATCCCTTTGCTTGATTTTGAAGACGTCGGATTTCCTCGTGGACACCTTGATGGCCCCGACATGTGCCTTTATGAAGTAATCTTCCAGCACGGCAAACAAGTCTATAGAGTTGGGAGCTAGATTGTGATACCACATCATTGCCCTTTTCAAGAGTGTTTCCCCAAACTTCTTTAGTAAGACGGACTCGATCTCGTCGTCCTTTATGTCGTTGCCCATCATTGCGCAAGTGTAAGCAGTAACGCGCTCATTGGGGTCTGAGGTTCCATTGTACTTTGGGAGTTCTGGCATTCTGAACTTCTTTGGAATGGGTTTCAGGGCCGCTTCCTCTGGGAATGGCCTTTGTTTGAACTTCTTCAAATCCAAACCTTTCAGGAGCGGGGGAGCGCCCGAAATTTGGCCGACCCTGGAGTTGTAGGTCTCGACCTTCTTGCCATTGACTTCCATCATTTTCTCGCCTGATTCGATCCTTCTGGTGAGGTCCTCGAGCATCTTCATGATGACAAGATCGGCTATCAACCCGTGATTGCTCGATTTCTCCGGCACCTGTTCGGCCGGGGGAGCGGTCTCTGATGCTACCGTGCTAAGGGTTTTCTGGTGACTTTGTAGCTGAGCGGTAGCCAGCTATTGTGCCTATAACATTTCAAAAATATCATGAAGGCTAACCTCCCGTTCTTCCCTAGTTAGGTTTTCTGAGCGTCTTATGGGTCTCCTTGGTGCACGCTCCTGTTGGTATGTGAGCTTATATCGACCTGCTGGGCGTTGCGTGAACCTATCTCCACTGGAACTGGTCCTGGCGCATTCTCGAGGTTTCGCAATTGCACACCAACATTTGGAGCAGCCAGACCGTTCTCTCTGTGGTTTTCAAGATTGTCGTTTTCAACTCTATTTACCGAGCTAGACATTTTAACTTGAAATCGAAGATCTTGGACAAGAAAAAGCGTGAAAGATAACTTGCATTATGTAACGAAACCAGCAAGAAAATAATTACTATTATTTTTAGCCCCACGATGGGCGCCAAACTGTTTATCGTGAAAATGGTAATAACAATTAAATTTGTTGATGCGACTCTAAAAATATGTGATCTATTTTTATGCTAGTTGTTAAGCAGTTGATGCTAGATATGTAAGACTTAGAGACAAAATAAAGTTAAAAAGAGAGCTATAATCAAACAGATAGGCTAGTTATTCGGGGCCTCGAGGTCGATCCTAGGGCTCGGTTATGAGCTATCGAGGGTACCTGGGGTAGGGTTAACAGTTATAAGATACTCAACGAAGGCTCTTTATGCCCAATGATAAGCAATAAATGAAGAACAAATATGAAGATAATAAATGGGAGCAATAATATCAAGAGGGTATGTTAGAAGAAAAGATAATGTTCTTGTATATTTCGTGTGGAGTAATTGGAGCAACAGACTTTACAAAGTGACATGGATACCCTTTATATAGGAGGGGAATCCCACCATAGTAGAACAAGTATTAATTACAAAGATAGGGGGATGGGACAACTAGATGACACTAGGCTCTGCCAATACTAGTTGCACGCCTAGGGAACTCCCCATTCCCATCATGACTGCGGCCAACATTGTTCCCAGGTCGGGCGTCGACGAACCTCGAGAGAGGAAACTCGATCACAACTTTGCAGCCTCGAGGCTTTGAGATGATCTTCTGAAATATTTTAATGACGAGAAATTGGACCCACTGATTTTGCCGTATACACATTAGTTATGATTTCCAGTTCTATTTACTATTCTGCCATCATATGCTAAATATGTAATCAACATGCCTAGATTATACTGCCTAACTATTGTATCACTTAGCATAATTGGAGTTTTGTTCTGTTAAAAGTTATGACTAGTATATCTATCCACAAGGATCTGTTTAGCATGTCCAACCCTGTTTTGAGATAATTGCATGAGTCATGTCTGTTCACTAGTATGTCCAAGCTACATTGTTTGTTTACTGCCTCACCCAGCATGTCTACATCCTGCTTATTCTATATGTGATTAGTATTTCTTAAATTTGAATGCTTCATGAAGTGCTTGCCTAGTTTGTCTTACCTATTCTACTTCACTAATGAGATCCTGTTAAGACAACTAGCCCTTTCAAAGGTACTCTAGTTGTGTGCATTGGTCATGTCTAAGACCTATGTGTTCTCAACATATATTTGCAACTAACTTGTCAATTCCACTTCTTGAGGAATTTATGTATTTTTTCGCTATCACTAAGGTGCATTCTAGGTGTCCCCTACCCCTTTCTCCTTGTGTGAAGTCTGTTTGTCAAAGTGTTTTCTGAAACTGTTCTGGGACTGGTATTTTGATTTTAAGATGTCCTTTTCATACTTTTCCAACTACTGTCCTACCCTAACTAGTACTGATTTCAAAAAATCTTTTACTTCTAAGGCCCCCCTTTTGCTACTGTTTACCAAAACTCTTTCAAACACTCTCACGTATTCTTAGGTTATTAAGTTATGCGCCCCTGGTATGTGTACTTCTTAGAGATCCCTCTGAACGCTGGCACATCAGGGCTGGCACTTCCACACTGCACATAATTCAGTCATTGTTTGAGGAAAGTATGGGTGTGAGCACCCGGGATCCTTTAGGTTCTTAGGGAACTCTGACACACCTAGACATGAATTGGGCTATGGAACTTTGGTCATTTGAGACTAGTAAAGGCTTGGTACACCAGGTTTGCTTTGGGCCTGCTTCAGGCTCTCTATAGATTAACTTCTATTCTATTTATGTAATTTATATTCAATTTTTGGTCAATAAAAATTATTGTAAACAAATATTGGGGTGACTCGTGAATGGGAGGGTAGTTACATATTATGGGTAAAGTTAGGGTAGATAACATGCCTATAGGGTCCATTTCAATTCAAATGTGTTTGTTAGATAATATGCCTATAGGATCTGTTTTGATTCAAATAAATTCTGCTTGCTTTACTTTTACACAAGTAGAAGCCATGCCTATATGATCTAAATCAGCTTTAATTATAGAAATCATGCCTATAGGATCTAAATCGATTTTAATAGAGATCATGTTTATAGGGTCTAAATCAGCCTTAATAGAAATCATGCCTATAGGATCTAAAATCAGTTTAACTTTAGTTCATGTTTGTAGATTCCGAATCGGTTTAGTTAACTAACCTACTCGTTTCTTTATAAGTCTTCAACGTTGCATTAACTAACATCACTAGAAAGCATGCCTATAGGATTCAAATTACCCGTTTAAAATTGTTTACTGGTTTATTGCATTCCTGGTTAATGGTTAGATACCATGCTCATAGGACATCACTATTATATGTCTAGGCAAGCTTGTAGGGTGACTAAATTTCTGCAATTGTAAAATACGCCTTGTTATTTGTGACTACTCATATTCAACAGGTTTAAAATTTAGTAGGCAAATTGAATAGGCTTTTGATACTTTGGTCTTAACTCAATACTCCATATATTTTTCTCGCCTAGATATCCTATTCTAGAGTTCCTCTTAAATATCTAAAAACTGTTGTTTGAGACGTGCACTTACTTGTTCTATTTGTGGAGGTAAAATGTGAGCCTTTAAAGGTTCTCTCTTTAGTTCAGTCCTAATTGTTTTGGTTGACACCTAGATTTTTCTCCTTTAAGTACCTTAGGATGTTCTAGAACTACCTAAATTAGAGGTCCTAAATACCTCCAGGTCCACAAGGAAGGGACGGGTAGTGCACGCATAGGATATCTTTCAAGGTTGATAGAACGTTTTAGGCTATGACCAAGGGAAGGGAATTGGGTAGTAAGGATATGATGACTACGTGTTAATGTCATTCCCTCATCGAGGAGTGATTATCGAGCATTGTGTGGGTATAATCCTTGTTGGCCCAAGTTCAGTTGATGTTTTAAAGAATGACAAATGAACTCAGTGAAGGACCAGGTCCATCTTATGAGACACAGTGGTTATGGCCCATGCACATGAGATGCACGTGAAGAAGATAAGCCTTTGGGATCAAGCAGAAATATCTTCTGAATATCTTATGAACTGATCGAAAAGATTGCATATGGGATAAGGAGAAGAAGTCTCCTTATGTGAAGAGAACTACATCAGGATCATGGATAAGGATTGGAGTTTGAGTTGTTCTAGGACTCGAATTTGATGAAGGATCAGCAATTTGAGTTTTAATCAAACTCTGATTACTAACTCTATAAATAATAATGATTGTTCTCTTTTACATGTATGCACAAATACACAGGATTTAAGCTAAATTGAGAGCAAAAGAGCAAGGCAATTTTGCAAGCAATTTATGTGAGATTAAGTGTGCACTCCTGCAGCTACTTGAACGAGATAGAAGAACCAGTTCCATTGTGTTTATTCTTATTCTAGTTCAATTGTAGTAGGTGGTTTAAAACTTGTACCTTTCCAGCTTTCATATAAGCAATTGTATTAGGTACTTTGTTCAAGTTAGAGTTAACTTGAAGGTGTCGCAACAGTTGAGGCTGTGTGCCACACTGGGATTAGAGTTTAATCCTTAGGTTTACAAGAGTTTGTAAATATTATTTTTGGCTCTGTGATTTTAGTGGAAGTTTGGGAAAATCCTACTGAGTAGTAGGTCATGGTTTTTTCACCTTTTGAGCTAGGTGTTTTTCACGTAAAAATCTCTGTGTTCTTTAATTTATGCACTCTTAATTCCGCAAACAGTTATAGTAAGTACATCTAGAAGAACCAGGTTCTTCTAGTGCAAATATTAGGTACCACACAAATCACCCCCCCTTGTGTGGTATTGACGTTTAGAACATCAATTGGTATCAGAGCAGGTTATCCTTGAAGAGGCTAACACCTTAGGAGAAGATCAACAATGAGTGCACCAACTGGGAACTGGGCAGGGCAATCCACTGTCAGGCCTCCAGTTTTCAATGGTCTGCACTATTCTTGGTGGAAGAACAGAATGAGAGATCACATTATGGGGGAAGATTATGAACTTTGGGACATAGTCACTGATGGTCGCCTAGCAACCATTAAGAAGAATGCTAAAGGAATTGATGTGCTAAAAACAAAGGCTGATTGTACTGCTGAGGACCTGAGTAAATGGGAGAAAAATGCTAAGGCCAAGAAGTGGCTTGTATGTGGACTAGGACTAGACGAGTACAGCAGGATCCAAAGTTGTACAACTGCTAAGGAAATATGGGACACTCTACAAGTGGCTCATGAAGGAACACCTCAAGTGAAAAGATCAAGAGGAACACTTCTGTATTCTCAATATGAGAATTTCACTATGAAGGAAGGGGAAACTAGCTAGGAGATGTATACTAGATTCACCACTTTGACAAATGAACGTGAATCTCTTGGAAGGACTATCCTTGAAGAAGACAAGGTTGAGAAGATTCTGACAAGTGTTCTGCCAGTCACATGGGAAAGCAAGATCAATGCCATTCAGGAATCCAAGAACATTGCTACCCTCAGACTGGATGAACTAATTGAAAATTTAACTGCCTATGAAATGAGTAGACAAACCATGAATATGGACACCCCCAAAAAGGAGAAAAGCTTAGCTCTCAAAATTGTTGAAGATGCAGATTTGGAAGATGATGAAATGGCTATGATCACTAGGGATTTAAAGAAGTACCTGATAAGAGGAAAGGGTTCTTCAAGAGGTACAAACTTCAACAAATCAAGAGCTCCGGAATAACAGACCAATGAGGGATGCTACAAATGTGGTAAGACTGACCACATGATCAAAAACTGCCCTCAATGGGAAATTGAGTGGAAGAAAGAAAGAGTTGAACGAAGGAACAAGAAGAAGGAACAAGTTCAACCAAAGAGAAACAAAGGTTCAACCAAGGCTATGGTTGCTGCTTGGGGAAAAACTTCGAATGAAGACTCAGAAGATGAAGCTGAGGAGGAGCAAGCACTAATGGCCATTGGAGAATTAGAGGATGAACAACAGGTAAATATTCTTCATCTCAAAGACAAGATTAAATTCTTGTCTAAAGAAAGGCTGGCTGAGCTATTAACAGACTCCATTGATGAGTCTGAGATAATTAATAATGAGAAGGAAGTTCTGTCTAGGGAATGTGTGATTCTAAAAGAAAAATGTAAAAGTCTAGAGTCTAGGGCAAATGAGAGTGATAACAAAAATGCTGAGTTGAAGAACCAGGTTCTTGAACTTGACAACAGTGTCCTAGAACTTAAGTGTGAAAATCTGAAACTGAAATTAGGAATAGGAAAGAAGTTAGCTGATCACACATGTCTCACTCTAGAAGAAAATTTGGGAAAAATGAAAGATGAATTATACAGGAAAGATTAATTCATCAAAGTCCTAAAAAAGATCTAAGAAAGGTAAAACATGAACTAGACAGAACTTGCAAGTGGAACAAAGCCTCTGATGCTCTCTCTTGGTTGCAAGAGCATCACAGCAGTAACAAAAGTGGACTTGGCTATGGGACTCAAGCTCCTAAATGGGATCCAAAAAACAAGTACCTCACTCTTCCTGAAAATAAAATCTGCACACACTGTGGTAAGACTGGCCATTACAAATATGAATGTAATGCAAAAGAAATGGCCAGTCAAAAGAACAAAGTTTTTGTTAAAGAAAAGAATAAGTTGTCAGGATGGGCAAGAAGGAATTTAATTCATCATTTTGCTTATATAAAGAGACCCAAACTAGTTTGGGTTCCTAAGACTAACCCCTGATTTCCTTTTGCAGGTCCAAGTGAAAGGGAGGAGCCAAATATGGTACATGGATAGTGGCTGCTCAAAACATATGACTAGGGATAAGGACCAGTTCCTTTCACTTGAGGACTTAAAAGGAGGTAATGTCTCCTTTGGTAATGGAAAGAAAGGTGAGATCATTGGGGTTGGAAAGGTAGGTAAGACTGATTCTCATTCCATAGAGAATGTCTACCTGATTGATGACTTGAAATACAGTTTAATAAGTGTGTCACAATTGTGTGACAGAGGTAACCTTGTGGATTTTACCTCCACCAAATGCTTTGTGATTCACCTTACCACTGACAAGATTGTTTTGCAGGAAAAAAGAGTTAACAATATTTACATTGTAGATTTGTCAACTCTTTCAGAAATAAACTCACTTGCTTAAATGTGTTAGTTAATGATCCCCTCCTATGGCACAAAAGACTTGGTCATGCTAGTCTAAATCAGCTAAACAAATTAGTCTTACTTGGTTGTAGGTTTACCTAATATCAAGTTCAAGGAAGACAAAGTTTGTGAGGCATGTGCAATGGGGAAGCAGGTAAGGTCATCCTTCAAATCCAAGAAAATAGTAACTACGTCTAAGACATTGGAACTGGTTCATATGGATCTATGTGGTCCAATGAGAACCATGAGCAGAGGTGGAAAGAAGTATGTAATGGTGCTAGTTGATGACTATTCTAGATTCACCTGGGTTTTATTTCTAACTTCCAAAGATGAAGCATTTGACATGTTTTCTGCATTTGTTAGGAAGACTCAGAAACAATTAGGAAATCATCTTGCATCCATTAGGTCTGATCATGGAACTGAGTTTGAAAACTCTAAGTTTGCTGAATTTTGTGATGAAAATGGCATAGATCACAATTTCTCTGCCCTCATCACTCCACAACAAAATGGAGTAGTTAAAATTAAAAATAGAACTCTTGAGGATATGGCTAGAACAATGTTACTATCTAGCAAATTTCCTCACAGCTTCTAGGCAGAGGCTGTAAACACTGCATGTTACATCATAAATAGATGCATGACCAGATCTCTAGTGGAGAAGACTCCCTATGAGCTACTTAAAGGGAGAAAATCAAATATATCCCATCTTTGGGCTTTTGGTTGCAAGTGCTATGTGCACAATAATAGAAAAGACTCCCTAGGAAAGTTTGATCCTAAAAGTGATGAGGGAGTATTCTTGGGATATTCTTCACATAGCAAAGCTTATAAAGTTTTTAATAAAAGAACTCTATGTATAGAAGAAAGTGTGCATGTAGTATTTGATGAAACTAACATTCTTTTTTAAAGGCAAGAACATGAAGATGAAGCCGTTGGACTGGTCAAAGACTTGGCTGAAGCATCAGCTCAAGTCAAAGTGACACCTGCAGAAGGAATAGGTAATGGAACAGGTTCTTCCTTACAGGGCAACCTGACAGGGGGAAGAAATCAAAGAGGAATTGAAATAAACTCCTTAAAGGAACCTGTCTATGAACCTGTTCCTCGTCAAATTGCTGAAATATCCAGCAGAAGCCAGTTGGTTGTAAAACCTCACAAGTATCAAAGTTCTCATCCCATTGAGAACATTATCATTGATCCAACATCTGGAGTCAAAACCAGATCCTAATTAAAGAATCTATGTGCTTTTGATGCTTTCCTATCTATCATTGAACCTAAAAATGTTGTTGAGGCTTTGCAGGATGTAGATTGGGTCAATGCTATGCAGGAAGAACTCAATCAATTTGAAAGAAGTCAAATCTGGCATCTTGTTCCTAGACTCAAGGACAGATCATTCATTGGTACAAAATGGGTCTTCAGGAACAAACTTGATGAAGATGGAACTGTTACAAGAAACCAAGAAAGGCTGGTGGTTCTGGGCTACAGCCAAGAGGAAGGCATTGACTATGATGAGACCTTTGCTCCAGTTGCAAGACAAGAGGCAATCAGACTCCTCCTTGCCTTTGCAACACATATAGGAAATTCACTCTCCATCAGATGGATGTCAAAAGTGCTTTCCTAAATGGCTACCTCAAGGAAGAAGTGTTTGTGAAACAACCTCCAGGATTTGAAAGCAAGGAATGTCTTGAGCATGTGTACAAGCTGGACAAGGCTCTATATGGGCTCAAACAGGCCCCAAGAGCTTGGTATGAACGACTTTCAAAATTCCTACTGGAGCATGGGTACAAAAGAGGTAAAATTGACAGCACTTTGTTCCTAAGGGAAAAAGGTAAAGACCTCATTGTTGTGCAAATATATGTTGATGACATAATATTTGGGGCTACTACTGAGAGGTTAAGTAAAGACTTTGCAAAATTAATGGGAAGTGAGTTTGGAATGAGTATGATAGGTGAACTAAACTTCTTCCTAGGCTTGCAGATCAAACAAAGACCAAATGGGACCATGATCCATCAGCAGAAGTATACAAAAGAACTAATCAAAAAGTTTAAAATGGAGGACTCCAAAGAAATAGATTCACCTATTGCAACTACCACTAAATTAGATGTTGATGAACCTGGTTCATCAGTTGATCAAAAGTTATATAGGGGTATGATTGGTTCACTCTTGTATCTTACTGCCATCAGACCTGACATTGTTTTCAGTGTAGGGCTTTGTGCTCATTTCCAGGCAAATCCAAAGGAGTCACACTTGACTGTTGTCAAGAGGATATTGAGATATTTGAAAGGCACCACTGATCTGTGTCTTTGGTATTCCAAAGGTAGTAATTTTGATCCAATAGGATATGTTGATTATATAGGTTTCTTAGTGGACAGGAATAGCACTTCAGGTATGGCACATTTCCTGGGGTCATGTCTTGTGTCATGGGCTAACAAAAAGCAAAATTCAATAGCCCTATCTACTGCTGAAGCTGAATATATTGCTGTTGCTTCTTGTTGTGCTCAATTGCTATGGATCAAACAACAACTAGTAGACTTTGGAATTGAAGTAGGATGTATTCCAATATTTTGTGATAACACTACTTCTATAAGTATGACAAAGAACCCTATTCATCATAAAAGGACCAAGCACATAGATGTTAGACACCACTTCTTAAGAGATAACTATGAGAAAGTGTTAATCTCAATAGAATTCTGTGCTACTGATAAATAAATAGCTGATATCTTCACTAAAGCACTGAGTAGAGAAAACTTTGAAAGGAACAGGTTGGAATTAGGGATGATTAATATCACCTAAAAGTTCCAATTCAGAATGCGCAATGAAAAAAAAATGAAAAAACAAATTTGGTTAGGAGTTCTTAATACCATGTAAATATCTAGACTAATTCTTACTCAATTTCATACTTTTGTTAGTATACTCCTGTGACTTGTGTTTATATGACTCACTGATCTCTTACAAAGTTTTTCTATTTTGACATTTGAGGCATGATCAAAAGAAATTTTACTTGAAGAACCTGGTTCATCAGTATATGTCATTAGAAAGTTCAGGTATGTTTCTATACTTTGCACAATTAGAAAGATAAATTTTCCAATCGTGAGCAAAAGTCCTAATTACCAGAAATTCTATCCGTTGAGAATTGAGCCAGTTTCATTACCCTAGGAGTCTAATTAAAACGGGACTTTTTCCTAAAAACCAGCGTCGCCCATTAATCACCAAGAGACCGGAATTCTAATGTGATTAGACCTCTAATTGACTCTGAAAAAGCCTGTCGTTACTGCACTTAATCATAACCCCTCTTTAAATACAAACCACATTTATTCTTTTTGCTCATAACCGTCACCCACTTCCTCCAAAATTCTGATCATCTCCTTCATCTCCAAAATTTCCAAAATTCCCAAAATTCCCAAAAATGCTCTACCATGACAAACCCTCAAGACAACTCAGGTACTCCCCCACCAGTATCTCCTAATACTTCATCCTCCACATCTACTGTTGAAACCACAAAACCTAGGTTTCATCACCAGAAAATGTTGGCCAGGAAAACTGTAGCTTATGGCCCTTTGAGAACAGCTCTCAACGAAAAATTGAAAGCGAGTCAAAATGGGGAAAGCTCTGAAAAGGATTCTCGCTTACGCTGAATTTTGGTATAAATTCGACCTTAAAAAGGAAAGACAATGTAGTAGCATGAAAATCCTTTCCAAACAACATGTATGCTGCTGGAGAACAAGTTTGACAATGTTAAATCTCTTTTAGTAGTTACCGTGGAACCTGCATAAAGAGGAGCAAGTAAAGCCTTGAAAAGTCCATGCACATGTAAGGTACCAGATAAGGATCAGAAAAATATAAGGCTTCCAATCACATTATTTATGTCCCATGAGATAAATAACTATGCAAAAAATGGAACACCGACAGAACATTTTGGGAAAAAATGCTACTGAGGATATGATGAAGTGGCAGACAGTGTAGAAATTGGTCCTTGGACGTGTATTCCCATGCCTCTGCTTAAATTTGGACCTGGAACAGTACAAAGATGGAAATAGTTTACTTCCTGAATCTGAAATGTACGAGGTTCAGTTTAGCGTAACTATTTGTTTCAACTGAGTGAACCTTCAACCTCCCAAATTATTGACATTTGAAAAGAAAATGTTAGTTATGCAAGTCAAAGAGATCACAAATTCTTCATAAGTAGTCCTACGTGGTAAACTGGTAATACATGTTTACTATCAACTCTCAGCAATAGATACACTGACACAAGCACAATCAGAATATCTGATCCTAAGAACTGATAGATTAGATAGACAGTCCAACCACAGAAAATCAAGAAAGTTAAAAGCAAATTGTATAATCTACCAACCACAACCAAGCTCTTTAGTAGGCCTGACATCTACTGGGCTTTAATTTATCCCACGTCCAGTTGCCAACAGAAGTGGGAAGTGAAATATTACAAAGAAGTAAATGAATGAAGCACATCAAATATATCCATACTTATCCACATAAACTATCACCAAATATCTACATAAAGGATCACTCTCAGCAGGGAAGTCAATATCACAACAACCAGGCAGAAACAATTTAAAAATCAGTTTTATCACAACTTGTTAATAGGATCCCAGATTGCAGAACACTAAATCTAGAACAGAGATGAACCTGAGCTAATATTCCTTTGTGTGTATGAACTACTCCTTTTGGTTTCCCTGTTGTACCACTGGTGTACAAAATCAAAGCTGGATCCTCACCTGCAACGTAAGATTTACATAACAATGTAAAGGACTGTTTAAGAGCTCTAACAACGTGAACACAGAAATAAACAACCATATCGAGAGATACAAAATGCTCCCTTTATCTCACCACAGTTTCTCGTTTCCAGAATATTTCTAGGACCATCAGATACCATGGTTTTTGCATGGTCATGCTTCGCCGATAAATGGGCACTTGGAATCTATGTTGCTCGGACTCTGCGAAAATGTGACCGGATACGTGTCGGATCCTCCAAAAGTAGTGCATTTTTGAAGGATCCGACACGGGTGCGGCTATATTTTGGAGAGTCAGCGCAACATAGCTGGGAATAGGAGGAATAAGAGACAAATAGGCACCAGTTTTAACTGCAAGTGTATTCATAAGGAAGTTCTTGGTGGACTTCTTTTGATAAGGAAGTTCTTGGCGGTCATCAGTACTCAGAATTACTGAGATGTCCTAAAAGTCAAATTTGCACAAGGATTTTAGTATATAATGAAACAAAGAACCTTGCGTTATAGTAATATGATGCAGATGGAAACTGATTGAAGATGACCTAATTGTACAAGGTTAGAAGAAAAACCAGAAGAATAATGCAAGCTATATTACACATATTTAAGTATGACAAAAAGGAAAAGAATCATTATTTTGTGCATGTTGGATATCTTCCAAGTCACAAAAAGACTGAGCAGAAGATGATAGATAGAAGATTCATGGACAAACCGAGTCATTCATCACACGTAGTAGTTCGGTTACCGGGTAGCTTAGCGCAACAGGGACTGCAACACCTCCACTAAGCCAAGTCCCTAGTATTCCAGCAACAAACTCAGCACACGGTTTGGCTACGATTCCTACTCTTGCTCCACCAAGATTTACATTTCTTTTTACGCCATTTCCCTAAAAAGGAGGAAGCATTTGAACAGTAAGGCAATCAAGGAAAGGACTGACTACGAAATTGGTAAAACAATATAAACAGAAGAAACAAATGGTGTCTTGCAAAAACGACTCACGTTCAAATAAGAAAAACTAGAAAGCATTCACCAAGTCTATCTATTTGACAAAGATTAAAATCCAGCAAGAATGCAACTTTAATTATTCAGAGGTAATGTGTCAAAACTCACAATTTTAGGATCTAGGTTGCTTAACAAACTTGATATACTCTTTGCAGATGATATCAGTTGAAGGTAAGTGTAGCTCTTCTCATCAACTCGTATTGCAATATTCCCCTGGGACTCGGGTCCCTTGCTGACAATTTCTTTCACCAGCTCCATATAGCTACTAATATTTGAAGCTGTAATATGAAAGCAGAAAAGAGAAAAACAAAAAGAAAAAGAAAGCAACATACTTCAAGGTTATATAAAATTTCATATTGCTATGAGCGTTTCTAAAAGTGAAAAGTGCAAAAAGGCAACAAGGTTCGTGAGGCTTAAAGGGAAAAGGTGTAAATTGAACTAGTGAAGTGCACGCTTCTTTGAAGTGATACGCACAATTTATGGAAAACTAAAAGATACCAAATATGATTAATTTAGCTAAATTGCGCGGACTCTTCATTTGTGGTGCCGCTCCCGTGTCGACACGACACCAACACTAACACTAGTATGGGTGTGGGATAGGTACTAGATCTCGTCAATCAACATTTGGGTACTTTGACCACAAACTATGGAGAAATTATAGACAAGATTTGACATTGTTTATTTCTCAAGGCAAAAGCTACTGTAGATTTCTAGATGGCTGCCTACGACATGAGAATAAAAGATTAAGTTACTGCATTATACAAGCTACATGTAAGTTTTCCACATAGTCTCCTAATTTAGGCATATTCTTATAGCTCTATTTTTAGATATAGCTGAAACCTTGCACTTATATCCGTACTCCTGAATCTTAAAATTTAGATCATGAAGGATCTGACCTCTAGATCTACATCCGTATCAGATACCTAACCCGAGTCTGAGCATCTTAGGAATTTAGTACTATAATAATCAAATAGTAATTAAAATAACTAATTATGGTATCCAAGAGATATTTTGATCCAACTCTTTCAAATTTGAGATCAAAAGAATCAATGCCTTCCCATTGGGATCACTTTGTGCGTCATTGTTTGAAACACAATTTTTTCTAAAGGGCATGGCTTCAACCATGAAGCTATAACCCCTCTTTTCGCATCACTTCATGTCTTTATATGGCTTTTAATAACACTATCAGTCATCTCTAACTTTTTGAAGCGAAAAAGAATAGAAGAAAGTGTAGCATCCAAGGGAATCTCAATAGAGTACGTCGTGTGTAATATTCAGCAAACAATACAAATGGTACTCCAAGAATGCAGATATTTGTTACAGATGCAAATAGCAATCAGTATGCTGAATGAGAATTAATCTTATCCCTTATCTCTGTCTTCTCTCTTTCTCTTTCACTCTTCTTCATTCTTTTCTGTATTTCATTACTAGTAAGCAAAATTAGTCAAAAAGACAATGTCAACAAATTCAAATTCAGACAATGAATCCAAACAGCAGCTTCCCGAAATTCAAGTTTCCATACTGAAATCATTTCTCACCCCTCAAAATGCCAACTGAAAGACAACAATAAATCAAGAACACACAGTTCACGGGAATCACACCAATTTGTTTCGCTAGTCTATAACGTAATCACATGTATATAAAACACGAATTACATCGAAAATTCACAGTCCTAAAACCATACTTGTAACAGAATATTTTTCCAATACTTTTCGAGAACAAAATCTTAAATCCTTTTATTACTCTTAAGCGATACAACAGTTAGGAAAAGTCCTATTATGATGGGCCGCCACTCTAACCTTCTCCAATTAAATACTGGAGTAGGCCTCGAACTTGTGACCTAAGACACAAGGCCCTCAACCTGGCCAGTTGAGCTAACCCCCCGGGGCTTATCAATTGCAATATTAAAGTATATAAGAAATTATACATTAACTTAATTTTTGACATGAATCCGGGTTGAACCATATTGGTGACCCAAATCTAATTCCTTCATCTACACATGAAAAGATCCATTTTTATTCCAAGAAATGAAATTGATAAGATTCAATCAAGAACTTACCGGCTGAGAAAAACCGATATTGGTAGGAGAGAAAGGTTGGTTTTTCAGGCGAAGAAAAACAATATGGAATAGATGTACGTGAGTTAGAATAATTGAAGCGAAACTGAGAGTCAAAGAGAGAAAGTTGTTGAGTAATTTAAACGAGCTCATATTATAAGGTGGGAAGTTTTTTACCAGAAACAAAAAAAAATTGTATGTACCAGAAAACAGAGGAAGAAGGCGGGGTTTTCATCGATTATAAAGTGGTTGGTCAAATATAGCCACGCATGTCATATATAGCCTCCAAGTGTAATAGAGCTTTCCGGCTATTTTTATAATGCTTAGACATATTTATATTAGATTACTTCATGTAGGAAATTTTTTATTTTGTGCCTCACACACCTAACTAGTTGTGAGGCCTCTTTTTTATCTTATAACTATGTGGTCCTAGAATTTTATGAACCCAAATGTAAAAGATCTGAGTCCACAAATGTGTGATATAAAAAGAGGCATTACATAACTAATGTCAGAAAAATCACTTACTTTTTTTGTAAGAGTTCAAGACATCCTATTTTTATGTTATTTATACAAAAACTAACTCTAGGTAAACCGCCTAGTGGATTTGAAAAGTTTGTTTGGCCAAGCCGGAAAAATCAGCACTTTTTGCAAAAGTGCTTTTCAAAAAAGTACATTTCGAGAAAAGTAGTTTGTTTTGGCTAATCCATTTGAAAAGCATTTTTGAACAATAATTTGTGTTTGGCCAAGATTTCAAAAAGAGCTTTTAAGTATCAAATTACAAAGAAGGATGTTTACCGTGAAAATGGTAATAACAATTAAGTTTGTTAATGGGACTCTAAAAATACGTGATCTATTTTTATGCTAGTTGTTAAGCAGTTGATGCTAGGTGTATGAAGTTAAAAGATGAAATACGAGCTAAAATGGAGCTATAATCAAACCCGAGGGTTTAGCTATTCGACCTCAAACTGGCCGGTGAGGGCCTCGAGGTCGATGCCTAAGCTCTAGCTATCGGGGACTACCGTGGAAGGGGCTAACCGTTAGGATATAATTGATGGAGGCTCTTTATGGCCGATGATAAGCAATAAATGTAGAACAAATGTGAAGATAATAAAATAGAGCGACGATCCCCAGTGAGTAAGTTAGAGAGAAAAGAGAGAGAGTTATTATTTCGTGTAGAATAGTTGAAACAACCGCCCTTACAAAGTGCTAGGGATCCTCCTTATATAGGAGGGGGAAAATCCAAACATAGTACAATGGTGCATTAATTATAAAGAAAACGGGATGGGACAACTGACTAGCTCCATGATACAGGCGTAGACCAGCCCTAAACTAGCCACACAGTCTCAATCAGTCCCGGCTGTATTCTTTGAAGACTCCCCATGACCGTTGGGGTTTTGGCCAACGTTTTCCCCAGACCGGGAGTCGATAGATCCCGGGGGAGGGTACTCGGTCCATAGTCTTCGAGCTCCTGAGGTGATCTTTTGTAATGCCTTGTTATGAAGAAATTGGCTCCCCGATTTCACCGTATACAGATAGTCCCCGCGTTTCTTAGAGGGAAATGACAAGAAACGATTTTGACACCCCATTCTTCGGGCTTCCCGTAATGACGTCGTACTGATTATGCAAGCCTCCATGATCACCAAGAAATCTCGTCATTTTGTCTTTCTAGGACCATTCAACATGTTGCAGTTTCTCATTCTTCAAAACTATAATGTCGCCGCTGATTCAGCTCCTATAAACACATTGAATGCGCCTGTCGTTACGTTTTTTGAGGGTGACAATGGCACCGTCAGTTACTTTGCCCCCTACCCCTCTTCTATAAATGGGGCCTTCTGGGATCAGTTTTTCATTCAAGTATGCTTCGATATCTATCCATTCCTCTTTTCTTGTTATCTTTACTCTTTGTTGTTTACCATGCTTGAGGCTTATGGCCTCAAGATTTTATGGCGGTATCAGGCATGCTACGGCCTATCTCCCGGACCTTCTCTGATCGAGCGGGATTACGATGCCCTTATGTTATTGTTGTTGTTTCCATTGGCTTGGGGCGTTGAAACACAAGACTGATTTCTTCCAACTAGATGAAACATTTGGATCATACACCGCTGCTCAAGAGAGGGCTGAAATTATACACTGCTGCTCACCCTCCTTCCCCGGCTTGGCGAATTATACCCCTTTTGGATTCCTTGGGGGTGCGGCAGCATTATCTACTAACTTTTGCCTCCCATGCCGGGGCAACACCCCAAGAAGTGGCTTCACAATAGTAGTGCTGGCGAAGTTCATGCTAGCCAGATTTTTCGTTCAGCCACATCTTAGCTCCTTTCGTCTTCTCCTTCATCATTTTTCTCTTCTCCATAGCTTTCCCCTTCTACATCTTCCCTTTTGAAGATGCCATTCTGGAGGGTCAAGGTGAGGCTCCTGAGGGGGTGACGCTTTGGAAGATATTGTCTTTGAGGACATGCATCCGGGGAGATAATATCTGAAGTCGCTGCTGCCGGGGTGGACGCTGCTGCCGAGGTGGACCTTCGAGCATAGATTAGGATCTAGGCTTTCACTATGTGTATACCTTTGCTTCTTTGTTTCTATGTAGAGACCCTTTGTAGGCTTTTGTAATCATATGTAAGGACCCCTCGAGGGCCGTTGTAAACAGATATTTATGAATACAAAGATGTTTTCCTGACTTATGCCTTTGATGTTTGCCATATTCTTTTATATTTGTGAGGATTCTGAATGTATAACTCTACTAGAGATTATCCATATCTGATTCGGACGTGAGTACTCTTTTCGATTTTTGGTTGATAGAAATGGCTCCTCTCCGAGCCCACCGTCGTTCCTCGGACCAAGACTGAATTGGCCTGACAGATTTAGGCCGTCGAGACCCTCGAGTCGTGTGGAGATAGCACATCAAGCTTTGAAAATTTTTTGAGAGCAGTATCTGAGTCGGGGTCAGCTTCAGCCACCTGGAGATTTGCTTTGAACTTAGTGTAGATAACATTTTGAGACGTTGTAGATATGCCTCCCATGAGGGGTTGTCCATATTTAGGCGTTGTCTTGAGCCCTTATGCATGGAGCTCGAAGTGCTTATTTTCCTTCTTGAGAGGAAAACTTCGAGATCGGGTACCACTTCGAACTCTGTAATGGCGCTGAAGGCTTTCTGAAGCCTAACCTCTTTCTGATGGAGGTCCTTGAGGTCAGGTACCACCTCGGGATTGGAGATGATGATGTTGGCTTCTTGATTCCTAACTTCTTGTTGATGGAGGTCCTTGATATCGGGTACTACCTCGGGGCTGGAGATGGTGTTGTTGGCTTCTTGAAGCCTAACTTCTTATTGACGGATTAGAATGTGTATTTGTACCCTTTCGCATTAGCCCCCCTTGATAGGGTCGTGCTTGATTTCTGTTCAAAGTATGGGGTTACTTTGGTGCAGATACATCAGCCGTTTTAGCAAATAGTGCTGATGATAAGATTATTTGCGGAGAAGGCAGGGCTTGAATTCACGCCCGATCACCTTATCAGGCTGTACCGGCTCTTTCATCAACGGGGTCTGCTAACCTTGCGGTGTCGTTCGTACACTCCCTTTGTTGTTGATAATGAGGAAGATGGAGATCGAGAGTGGGTTATTCGGTTCGTCCGGTTCCGGACAGCTGATATTGTTCCCGTGGAACTTATGCCATTCCCCGAAGAATGGAACTACACACGTGAGTGGAGCGTACCGTGCTTTCTCAATTTTTGCTGCAACTTCATGAGCGCCGAGCGATGTTCCTGATCTGCCTGATTTAGTCCGAAAGCTGGTGACCCACTCGACTTGTGACGAGCGTAGGTGGTGTCGACGCCCCCTTTTTCTCTAAAGCAAGATTGGGTTTACGACATTTGGAAAGACAACTCTATTCCCATTTGGGAATTGGGTTTTTGAATTTGAAGAGTCGCCACCTAATGATTAAGTGCATTAGGACACTAATGGTTTTGAATTTGAAAACCAGAGTTCGGGTAAGGGCTAGAAATTATCTCGAGGGGAAGGTGTTAGGCACCCCTAAAGATCCACTAGTGTGGTTCCCGGCCATGCTACAATTGTGACTTTAAATGTAAACAACAAGTAGGCAAGCAAGAATTACAAACACAAAGAGGGATTTTCACAGAATGGTTGCAAGGGATTAAGGAAATTAAAGAAACTGAATTTTGATAGAGGAAGTAGTTTTAAAATCTTGAATAAAAGAGTAAAAAGAGATTTTTTTTTTACATAGTTGCTTCGAGTTAAAAGCAGTTTAAAAGCTGAAGTTTGGCAAAAATAAACTGGACAAATAAGGGAAGGGGTCCTAGGTTTATACATAATATGGATCACCCCACACAACACCCGGTAACCATTTATACACGTGGTCATCATATCCATATCTACCCTTTCCCACCTCGTTAAGGTATTAAGCACGAAATGGTATCGTTACCTATAGCATGCTATTACCCGTCTCAATCCTATCAGTCCCGGAGGCACTTGGGACTTCTAGTCCTATCAAGGGAAGGAATTTTTGGGCTTTTTCAAGAGTTTAGAAAGATAAAAATTCTAATGCGTCAAACAAAACACATAGGGCAGTTATGGGGTACACATAACAATTAAAGGCTCCAATAAGCCTCCTCAGAATCACGAAAATGTAGTTTAGCATGCCTTTCATATACTGATTAGGTCTGAATGAAACTTAAAAGTTAAGCGAGTTCAACCCATATTTTTAGACAAGAAATCCGCATTAGGTCCGCCTGGATATAATTATTGAAGACTGATGCAGTTACAACTTTTACCCTAAGGCTTGCCTAGGTGAAACTTATAGACATGATATCTACTGTTTTCAGAAAAGAAGTAAACATGTTACAGAAGAGTTGCCAGTTTTAATAGAATAATACAAGGTCTGCAATTGATAACGCGTTATTATAGACAGATTACCTTAAAACGAGTGAGGTAATTCAGAATTGATTGACAGTTCCTATAGGCATGTTTTCTAGCATTGTTAATTTTAAACACTTTTATAGACATGGAAGAAAATGCAGAAAACCTACAACATGATATCTAGGTGTTGAATTTTATGACGAACGTGACATCTGATTGCATTTGGTTATTAAGACCTATAAACATATTTGCCTAATGAGGAATGGATATGCAACAATCAGAAAGGACCTATAGGTATATTTTCTACATGCAGAAATCCTATAGACAGGGTGTCTATATGAGAACATGCTGAGATTAGAAATATTATAGACATGGTATCTATATGAGAACATGCTGAGATTAGAAATCCTATAGACATGGTATCTATATGAGAACATGCTGAAATTAAAGAAATCCTATAGACATGGTTTCTACATGAGAACATGCTGAAATTAAAGAAATCATATAGACAGGTTTTCTACCTGAGAACATGCTGAAAAATAGAAATCTTATAGACAAGTTTTCTACCCCTTTTTGCATACATGGTTACCCTCCCCTTTCTTCACTAAACCCCATAAGTTATTATAAATTATTACAAACCAAATGAATCAGGCAAAAAAAATAAAATTACATTAGAAATTTAAACTGCATCCAAGGAACCTAATTCAGACTCGACATCTAACAATATGAGATGAACCAAATTTCGGGGTCGATCTTCGAAGCCTTTCTCTTATTTGGGATGTGTCAAAGTTCCAAGGAACTTTAAGATTTCCAGGCAGTGCTTACACCCCAAATGTTATTGCAGAACATATTAAGGTGCAGTGTGGAAGTGCCAGCCCTCAAGTGTCCAAGTTGGGAGGGAACTCAAGGTTCCCAAAGCAAGGCTCACAAGAGGGGGGAAGGACTTAAGGACTAGGAGTAAGTGTAAGTGCAATGAGAGGGAATAAGGGGGGAGCCAGGGCTGGTTGGTGGTCATGCCTAGCAACTAGGCTGTTGGCACACCCCTGACCAGCTTGTCAGCTAAAAAAATTAGAGAGTTAGGACCTTTTGAAGGTCTGGTTCAACCATGGACAACAATTCATATGTTGCCAAGCTATACCTAAACTCTATACACATAAGGGAATAGGGGAATAGGAGATTGAAAGAGGATAGGATCCAAAGGACCCAGTCTTAATCCATGACAACAACTTTGCATGTTGCCATGTCTTAAAATACAGCCCAAACACATAAAGGGAATGAGGATAGGGATTCATTGCAACAATAGATAGTAAGACATAAGTATTTATTTATTTTTTATTTTTTTAAAAGCTGAACTCTATAAAGCAGTAAAAGGAAGCTTGTATGTAAACACATTATATTTGATGCTTGAATCAAAAGTAGGACATATCAGGTCAGAAGAACAAGTAGGGAGAAACAGTAGATTTGGGGAAGCCAAATTACAATCAGGAAGCAAGAGTGTGAGTTTTAGAAGAGAGTTGATGATTTTAAAAAATCGTGTGTGTGTTAATGAAAGAGCAGGGTATTTATAATAGAAAACAGGTGTAGCAAATAAGTCAAGAATCATAGTTTAGTAATAATTAAGGAACTCTGTACCAATTAAAATCAATCAGCCCATAGACTCCCTTTAATTAAGGAGTCCAAATTCAAATGGTAATGGGCAGAAGTTATTTAAGGAAGGAGATCAAGTAAATATCTCGTGCAAGGTAGGCAAATAATGGTAAATACATAGTGGTACTTGATTTGCAAAACAAGGAAAGGGAATCAGTAAAATAACCAGTAAAGAATCCCATTGAAAGACTTGTACGAGTCAGAAAAGAGGTAAAGGAAAGTTTTAATTTAGGAAAAATCAGTAACAATCAAATAAGCAACATTAAAAGGATTCAAAATCAATTAACAGTTGGCAAAACATTTGAAAGAGAAGTTCTCGTATAAAACACATAGGCATGTCAAGCAATAGGGTTTCAAAATCACAAACGCGAAAAAAGGTTAAAATTTAATTCATAAACTCGAAGTGAGTCTGAGAGTTCAAGGTTTCAAAGTAGAACCCTTGTCCAAACATAAAACCAAATTAGCCAAAGAAAATCCCCAAATCATAGGGTTTTTAAATTTGAATTTGACACAGAGATGAAGAGGAAAACCATTGAGATAGGCTCAGAGACTTTTTCAAAGTCTCATGAGAAGCATACAAGCACAATAGCAAAGAACATAGGAACCAGTACAGGAAACAAGTTTCAAGAAAGCTTGAAAATTAAACGAGTTCAGGTAGAGTAAACTTAAAGAAATAGTCGATAAAACACGTCTAAAAAGAATCCAAGCAAAGTCCGGTAAAGGCAACCAAAGGACTAAAACTCAGTAGGAAAACACAGTAGAGAAATATATGATATAGGCATGTGAGAGCATACCAGAAAAACTTCATAATACAGCAAATATAAGAACACACGAAAAGGCATGCGAATCAGAAAAGAGCAAATAAGAACATAGCAGGGATTGATTCTCACCAAGAAAAGGAGAAGAAGAAGAGTCAGAAACATTTTAAGAACTTTCTAGAAACCCTAATCGAAAAGAAGTGCTTTTTGAAAGAAAAATCGTAGAAAACGTTTAAGCAACTTAAGCGACAGTGAAAACATGCAACAAATCTAAAATAATCGGAGAGAACCTCGATATTTAGGGTTCCAGATGAACCCTAGAGATGAGAAAGGCTTAAAAAAATACTCGATCTAAGCCGGATAATGTCATAAACAGGCTCAAAAGACCAAGAGCCACCGGAGCAAGGCCGGAGATGACCGGATCTTCGAATCAGTGAAGGCCTGACTGAAGACCTTCGAGGTCTGGCATCGATCCTTTGAACAACAGGCATGCAAAAACCATAGGAGGTGGGTATAGGGTGTCCATAGCCTGAGAAGCAATCGACGCCGGTGAAATCATGGTGGAACAAAGTAGGGGAGCGCTAGGGTTCCGGGGAGGGCTAGAGAGAGTTTGAGAGATGAGAGTTCAAAGGCGGCGTATCTAATAGAATAGATTAGGGTTAAGGGGTATGGAAATTAAAAAGGAAAGAACTGATCATGGCCGTTGATCAAAATGATCAACGACCAAGATTAAAAGAGGAACCAGGCGCGTCTAAAAATGGGTTGTGGGTTTGGGTTGGAATTTGAAATTGGGTCGTTTGATTAGGGGTGGAATTGGGGGTTAAATTGAGGCTACAATTGCAATTGAAAATGGCTATGTATTAAATAACCAATTTCTCCCCTCTAATTTATATAAAAATAGTTAAAATAATTTTAAAAACAAATTAAAAGTATTGAACTAATTAATAATATATAAAAATTAATCTAAAAATACTGGAAATAATTTTATAATTGTAAAATGCTATTAATCATGATATAGGCTATGATTGCAATTTTATGCAATTTTAGTTTAAAATATCAAATAAATTTGTAAAAATATGCAAAAATCACCTTTATTAATAGAAATAAATTATTCACAAAAATGGTAGTTTTAATAATAATTACGGGATTTTGTACTGCTAAAATAGATAATAAATCGAGTTTACGAATCTTAGAAAATAAGGAAAAATATCAAAACTCTTGGCATGCTTATGTATGCATACACATACTATTTTGAGAATATTTTAAGTATATAAAATACATAGGGAAAAATTGGGTATCAACAACTGCCCCTCTTTACCCGGGAAGGATGAAAGAGTTGTCGGGTAAAGATATGATGACCAATTTTGACCGAGAGAGACGGCTTGCAAAAGGTTTTGACCGAGCTCTGGTTTCTGAGCTACCTACATATACCTGGTTTTATAGGAATCATGTCATATGTAGTTCAGGATACATCGACGGAGTATGTCGATGGAGGTTTTCGAAAACCTACATATACCTGGTTTTACATGAATCATGTCATATGTAGTTCAGCATACATTTCATGGGCGTCTTTCTCGGGCTATGAAGATGGTGCCTCCGAACAATGACGCCCTTGGATGGTTTGGCTATATTTCAACCCATGAAATGCAAGATTTGGCGGTATTTCAGCCCATGAAATGCAAGATTTGGCGGTATTTCAGCGGATGTGAAGGATAAGTCCAAATGGCAATATTTTAGCCGACAAAAATTTAAATAAAGCCGGAGATGTCTCAGCCGATGTAGAATATATAAATGGTGATATTTCAGTAGACAGAAATTTAAATAAAGTGGGCGATATTTCAGCCGATGAAAAGATTTAAATAAAATTGGCGATATTTCAGCCGATGTAGGGATCTAAATAGAGTTGGCTTTATTTCAGCCGATATAGAGATTTAAATAAAGTTGGCAATCTTTCAGCCATGCAGATGGAGGTAGAGCTTAACCTCAGAAGGCAGAATGGTAGCCTTATGCAATGTAGAGAAATGTAGGATGGAGGTAGAGCTTAACCTCGGAAGGCAGAATGGTAGCCTTATGCAATACAGAGAAATGTAGGATGGAGACAGAGCTTAGTCTTGGAAGGTATAAAAGTAGCCTTATGCAATGCGGAGAAATGCAGGATAGAGACAGATCTTAGTCTCAGAAGACAGAAAAGTAGCCTTATGCAATGCGAAAAATGCAGATGGAGACAGTGCGTAGTCTCGGAAGGCAGAAAAATAGCCTTATGCAATACGAGAAATGCAGATGGAGACAGTGCTTAGTCTCAGAAGGCAGAAAGGTAGCCTTATGCAATGCGAAATATGCAGATGGAGACAATGCTTAGTCTCGGAAGGCAGAAAGGTAGCCTTATGCAATGCGAAAAATGCAGATGGAGACAATGCTTAGTCTCGGAAGGCAGAAAAGGTAGCCTTATGCAATGCAATAAATAAAGGTGAGGAGTAACGAAATCTCTTAGCTGATGGATGATGGTTGGTAGTTGATCATCATTGTGGCTGCTGAGAATGTCGTGCGCGGATAGCACTTGTAAGTGGGCGATGATTTTGAGAGTCATATTCCTGAAAAATATGAGTTTGTAATCCTATCTGATGACTTTATGTCTGGGGTGCTTGCATCCAAAGAAAAATCGTGAGTTTTGTAAAGGGGAAGGTTAGTTCGTCTTCCCGTGGACCTCTCTTGTCCTACTTGGCTCTTGCTTTCATTGGGGTAGCATCGCTAAACAAAGCAAATTTGATAGTAGCCATGCATGACTTAGCAAAATAATAAAAATATTATGTAAATACATAATAGGTAAAATGGTTTTAGATGAACCGATGACTGCGACACAGTTCAAGATATTGCAACCTATTTTGCTCCGGAATTTTGAGGGTCCTCCTCAAAATTCTGCCCCAGTTTACCGGACTGGTGCTTCTGACGGCTGCGCGTGATGATTGGTGAAGATCAACTTCGGAATTTTGAGGGTCCTCCTCAAAATTCTGCCCCAGTTTCTAGTATCGAGGGAAATGAAAATTTTGTTGTATTGTGATCGAACCCATAAGGCTGCCTACGTATCCCCTCTTAAACGAGAATCAAGTCAGGCGTAGTTCAAATTACATCATAAAGGAATCATAATGGTTACACATAGTATCGCTTCACTGCATCTAAATTGATTGACTTTGGCCAGACTTCTCCATCTATTTCTACGAGTATAAGGGCTCCCCCAGTTAGAACCCGGTGTACCATGTATGGACCTTGCCAGTTAGGAGAACATTCCTTTGGCTTCGTCTTAGTACGGAAAAATCTTCTTCAGTACTAACTTCCCTGGCGCGAATCGTCTTGGCTTGACTCTCTTATTGAAGGCTCTGGTCATTCTGTTATGATAAAGCTGACCATGGAAAAATGCATTCAGTCTTTTCCCGTCTATAAGGGCTAATTCCTCATAATGACTCTTTGCCCATTCTGCATCTTCAAGTTCTGCTTCCCGCATAATTCTTAGGGATGGAATCTCTACTTCGGCTGGGATGACTGCCTCAGTACCGTAAACCAGCATATAAGGAGTTTCCCCAGTTGATGTACGGACTGTGGTACGGTATCCCAATAGAGCAAATGATAGCTTCTCATGCCACTGCTTGTGTTTTTCTATCATTTTCCTCAGTATCATCTTAATATTCTTATTGGATGCTTCTACAACTCCATTCATCTGGGGTCTATAGGCTGTAGAATTCTTGTGCTTAATCTTAAATGTCTCACATATTGCTTTCATCAGATCACTGTTGAGGTTAGAACCATTGTCAGTGATGATTGATTCTGGGATGCCGAACCGACAAATGATACGGTCGCGAACAAAGTCTGCCACAACCTTTTTGTTTATCGCCTTATATGATGCTGCTTCAACCCATTTGGTGAAGTAATCAATTGCCACTAGAATGAACCTATGCCCGTTTGATGTAGCAGGCTCGATAGGTCCGATGACATCCATTCCCCAAGCGGTGAACGGCCATGGTGAGCTTGTTGCACTGAGCTCGTTAGGGGGTACCTTTATCATGTCTGCATGGATCTGGCAACGATGGCATTTCCGAACATACTGGATGCAGTCTGTCTCCATAGTCATCCATAAATAACCAGCTCAGAGTATTTTCTTGGCTAAGACGAAACCATTCATGTGCGGGCCACAGGTCCCTGCATGAACCTCCTCCAACAACCTGGATGCTTCCTTTGCCTCGACACACCTTAGTAATCCCAAATCGGGAGTCCTCATGTACAGGATTCCTCCGCTGTGAAAGAACTGATTGGATAACCTCCGCAGTGTGCGCTTTTGCATAGTGTTTTCAATTTCTGGATACTCTCCCGTTGATAGATATTTTTAATGTCGTGAAACCATGGTTTTCCATCTACTTCTTCTTCGACATGAGCACAATAAGCGGGTTGATCCTGGATTTTTACTGGGATAGGATCAATGAAGTTCTTATCTGGATGTTGAATCATGGATGACAAAGTGGCCAATGCATCATCGAACTCATTCTGAACTCCGGGGACATGCCGGAATTCTGTCTTTGTAAACCTCTTCCTTAACTCCTATACATGATGCAAGTATGGGAGTATTTTGGAATTCTTGGTTGCCCATTCTTCTCGAACCTGATGTATGAGCAAGTCTGAATCCCGGATCACTAGTAACTCTTGAACGTTCATATCAATGGTCAACTTGAGCCCTAAGATATACTCGGCCATGTTGTTGGTGCACG
The DNA here is from genome assembly GCA_026770625.1 of Nicotiana glauca. Taxonomy (NCBI): domain Eukaryota; kingdom Viridiplantae; phylum Streptophyta; class Magnoliopsida; order Solanales; family Solanaceae; genus Nicotiana; species Nicotiana glauca. Next base: position 90,590 of record MU755865.1, on the reverse strand, counting down.
GGAACCTGAGTTTGGCGGACACCGGATAATGTTGGCATGTTTCTGATACTAGGATTGCTCCTATGCCAATGCCTTTAAAGTTTGTTGCTCCATCAAAAAACATTCTCCAGCCATAATAGGATTTTGCAATGTATTCTCCTATGAAAGAAACCTCCTCATCGAAAATATACGTCTTTAGAGGCTCGTATTCTCCGCCCACGGGGTTTTTGGCAAGATGATCGGCTAGTGCTTATCCTTTGATCACTTTCTGAGTCACGTAGACAATATCAAACTCATTCAACAGAATTTGCCATTTGGCCAGCTTGCCCATGGGCATGGGCTTCTGGAAGATGTACTTTAGTGGATCCATCTTTGATATGAGATAAGTGGTATAGGCACAGAAATAATGCCTCAACTTCTGAGCTACCCAAGTCAGAGCACAATAGTTGCGTTCTAGCAGGGAATATCGGGCCTCGTACATGGTGAACTTCTTGCTGAGATAGTAGATGGCTTGCTCCTTTCTCCCCGTTTCATCATGTTGTCCCAAAGCACAACCAAATTCTCCATCCAGTACTGCAAGGTAGAGCAATAGCGGTCTACCTGGTTCGGGCGGAACCAGAACTGGCGGCATGATAGGTATTCCTTGATTCTGTCAAAGGCTTTATGAAAATCATCAGTCCATTTGGTGGTGGTGTCCTTTTTCAACATCTTAAAGATTGGTTCACAAATGACAGTGGACTGAGCTATGAATCGGTTGATGTAATTGAGTATCCCCAAGAAACTCATAACCTCTTTCTTGTTCTTCGGAGGTGGTAATTCTTGAATGAACTTGACCTTTGATGGATCAAGTTCTATTCCTCGTCGACTTACAATGAACCCAACCAGTTTTCTGGCAGGAACCCCGAATGGACATTTGGCGGGATTCAGTTTTAGGTTGTACCTTCTCAATCTTTTAAAAAACTTTCTCAGATCTTCCATGTGGTCAGTGTATTTCTTGGATTTGATGATGACATCATCTACATACACCTCGATCTCTTTGTGTATCATGTCATGGAAAATAGTAGTCATGGCCCTTATGTAGGTGGCCCAACATTCTTTAATCCAAATGGCATCATCTTGTAACAATACATCCCCCACAGCGTAATGAAAGTCGTTTTCTCTGTATCTTCTTCGTCCATCCATATCTGATGATACCCAGCAAAACAATCAACAAATGACTGCAACTCGTGCTTGGCGCAGTTGTCAATCAGGATGTGTATGTTCGGCAAGGGGAAGTCGTCTTTCGGACTGGCCCGATTGAGGTCCCGGTAGTTGACACAGACTCTGACCTTCCCGTCCTTCTTCGGCATTGGCACAATGTTGGCTAACCATGTTGGATACTCCACTACCCTGAGGACCTTGGCTTTGACTTGTTTGGTAACTTCTTCTTTGATTTTCAAACTCATGTCTGGCTTGAACTTTCTGAGCTTCTATTTTACCGACAGACACGTCGGATCCGTTGGCAGTTTGTGAGCTACGATAGATGTACTGAGACCGGTCATATCATCGTATGACCAGGCAAATATGTTTTCATATTCTTTTAAGAACTCCATGTACTCTTCCTTTTTTGATGGTGACAAGTGAACACTGATGCGCGTTTCCTTGACATTCTCTGTATTCCCCAAGTTGATAACCTCAGTTTCATCCAAGTTAGACTTAGGTATGTTCTTAAAATCCTCAATCTTTTTAACGACCTCTTCTGGTATCTCCTCGGTTCACTACCTGTATGGAAGGGCCTTCCCCCCTTCCTCCTCGAGAATGACGTGATAGTCCATATTGTCATCTTCCAAGAACAGGTTCTTCATTGCTACTAATGCTTCATCTTACTCTGACCCATATATGATGTCGGCCGGCTGGAAAGTCTGTTCCAGGCGGGGTATTGGGTGCTCTAGCGGATAGTAAGGGCCGCGCCATGGTCGCGACCAGTTCCTGAATTTCTGCCAAGTATATCCATACCCTAACCCGAAAGTGGTGCCATGCTTCTTCAGTTTGATAGGCTTGGTAATTCCCTGGACATTTTTGCCGAGCCCTTTGCCAGGTTCATACCCGCTCCAATTCAGTATACTTTGTATCTTGTTATCCCACCATTTGTCTTTATCCACGGCGTTGACTCGCTCAATGTGGTGGTAAGTTTCTCCTCCTAGCTTCCTTCTCCCTTCGATCGCTGGGATGGTTTGGCGACTGTATATGGGATTACTCCCATCACCATGAATAATCACCTCTTGGTGATTCCACTCGAACTTCATTGCCTGGTGCAGGGTTGATGTTACAGCTCCGGCGGCGTGGATCCATGGTCGTCCCAACAGTAAGTTGTAGGATGCTGGGATGTCTATTACTCAAAAATCAACATCGAACCAAGTTGGCCCTATTTGTAGACATAAACTGATCTCCCCAATAGTGGACCTTTGGGAACCATCGAAAGCTTTGACGTTGATAGCCCCATCCTTGATTTCATGTAGACTCTTCCCCAATGTTCTGGGGGTCACCAATGGACAAATGTTGAGGTTGGATCCTTCGTCAATCAAAGTCCTGGTGATGAAATAGTCTTCACATTGCACAGTGATGTGCAACGCTTTGTTGTGTCCTAAACCTTCAGGGGCAACTCATCCTCGTGGAAAGTGATCTTATGACTCTCCAATATCTGCCCGACCATATTTGTCATCTCTCCTCTAGTTATATTGCTGGGTACATATGTCTCACTCAGTATCTTCATTAGGGCCTTCTTGTGTGCCTCGAAGCTTTGCAGTAGAGCTAGAATGGAGATATGCACCGGTGTTTTATTTAATTGATCAACAACTGAGTATTCTTTCGCCTGTATCTTCCGCCAGAGATCATCAGGTCCAGTTTCAATAGACCGTCCAGAAGCCTGCTTACTTGATTCAACTAAGTGCTCCGGAGTATAAATTCTACCAGTCCTGGTCATACCCTGTGCTGTGATTGCTTCTCCAGACTTAGTTTTTCCCTTCTTTCTTGCCTCGGCGGTGTAATCCCAAGGAATGGCCTGTGTCTAGAATGGCATTACTACTGACATCGCTATAGGAATGAGCACTCTCATTTTGGGTGGTAACACAGCAACTTCAAATGGTACCTTTGGAGACCCAAACTCCACCTCAATTGGCTCTGCGGTCCTTTTGGATGACGGCGTTTCAAACTCGAGAGGCACAGACATGTTTACTTTAGCATCCCTAGAGGGCTGGATCTGGACTACAGTTAGATTCAATGTGACGGTTGGTTTCTTGGGCTCGTCACCTTCGGCAATTAATCCAATCGACACCTTGGGGTCCCAATCATCTTCTACCTCGATCATGTGCACACCACCACCCTTATGATCAGGCAAAAGATTGTTTCGTACATTAGGAGCAGGTTCTTTGGCCACGATGATTTTGTTGTCAATTAGAGCTTGGATTTTGTCTTTCAGAAATCGGCACTCATCAATGGTATGCCCTTTTTATGCCGGAATGGTACGCCCAGGTTTTATTTGGATTGACCCACTGGGAAGGATTTTTTGGAGTTATGGCTGCTTTGAGTCTTTCATATAATTGGTCGATTGGCTCGGCGATGGCGGTGTATTGCTTGGGAGGTCTACGGTCGAAGTTAGGGCGTGGCCTGAGGAGGTTTTGGCGGGCGAGAGGTGATTGGTAGTGAGTATTATAGGCCTGGTAGACGGTTGCAGGTTGGGAATATTTTGGTGAGGTAGGAGATGAGTGGTAAGCAGGTGATGGAAATTGGTAAGAGGGCGGAGGTGCTTGGTAATTGGGAATAGGCTGGTATGTGAGAGGGGGTACTAGGTAGGCTTGGTATTTTACTGGAGACTTGGTTCTTTGTGTGACCATCACGGCACTCACGTCCCTTTTCTTGGACGTGCCACCAGATTGCAGGGCTTTGTTGGTAGCCTGCAGTGCCTTGAAATTAGTGAACATACCGCTCTTAATGCCTTCCTCAATCCTTTCTCCTAGCTTGATGATATCGGAGAATTTCTGGCCCTCTATCAACATTAACCTCTCATAATACTGCAGATCTTGAGCTCAGATGAAAAATCGTTCATCTGTTCTTCCTCTAAGGCCGGCCTGACCTTAACAGCCTCGGATCTCCATCGAGTAGCATACTCGCAGAATGTATTAGTGGGTTTCTTTTTCAGATTCTGGATGTAGAAGATATCTGGTACATTTTCTGTATTGAACCTGAACCTGTCTATGAAATCGGACGCCATTCCAACCCAGCTCGTCCACTTCTTAGGATCTTGGCTAATGTACCAAGATAGCACATCGCCTTTCAAACGTCTCATGAAGAGTTTCATTCGGATATTCTCATCTCTTCCTATGCCGACCAGTTTATCACAATATGTCCTCAGATGGACTCTAGGTTCCCCGAGCCGTCAAATATTTCGAACTTGGGAGGTTTGTACCCCTCGGGAAGTTCAACGCCTGGCTGAATGCAAAGATCCATATAATTCATCCCTTCAATGCCTTTGTTTCCTTCAATGCCCTGGACTCGGCTAGTCAACTTCTTGAGCTCGACAGCCAGGTTCTTGATGAGAGAATCTTTGTCATCAGATTCTGATGTGTTTGTAATGGGTTGAGTGTATTGTGGCATGGTTTCCACATATATGGGAATGTGGTGGGGATGATCACTTGATGGTTCAGGGATGAGAAGTGGAGCGTTGTTGTGTCATGCGTTGCAATTTTAATAAGTAGCGGGTTGTTTCTGCGACTTCGGGATGTCCTGTGGAGGTATGTGGTGTTGAGCTTTGGGAAAGTTGATGTCTGGAGTCGTGAGGCAGAATGACAGTCTTGCCAAGTTCCGAACTTGGTCTAGTTCTTCTTGAAATTTCAGTAACCTTTGTTCGAGCTGAGCGGTACTTTCTTTGGATACCTGAACACCCTGAGGAACCTCTACCCTTTCAGCTGAGTCGTCCTCTATGATGTTGTTCATGTTCTCCATTTTTGCTTTGTTCTTACTTTTGATAGGACTTGGAGGAGGAGGAGGTGGAGGGCCCTTAGATCTTGTGGAGTAGGATGACGATGCCAGAATACGCGAACTAACCTTTTGGGGAGGGGAATAAAAAATAAAAGTAAAAAAAAAAAGGTAGCAAGTTAGTACGGATTCTGAGAAAAATATTTCTATATTAAACACATAGTACAAGAATATAAATCGTGTCCTAAATTAGGTGCCTCGTTGTGCCCGAGGTAGGCCTAGCGACAAGTTAATTTGGAGAACTTATAATGCTAAATGTCTCATTTTATTGATAAAAATAAGACGAATCCCAAAACGACACTAAAATTGCATAAAGTAAAATATCACTAATGGCCATTGGCCTTATTACATTTCAAAGCGAAAAAGAAAAGAAACTCCTAACTATTTGGTCCCAGAAGGACCTTCCCCCGATTCGGCATCTTTGGCTCCATCGAACAGTGTCACCAGCTCACGCAATCCCAGCAGCAAATAAGCCCTATGTCCTCCTTCATTTCCCTCGGCGTTTTGGCAATTCTCAATCCTCCGGATGAACTTCCCTTCCAGTTCTACTGACCCTCGCTCCAAATGCCCTAGGCGCTTGTTGGATCTGACAGCCATATCCTTCCATTCCTCGATCAACTTTTGATTAGCCTCTTGAATCTCCTGATGCTCACTCTCGCACTCCCTGATTCTTTTGCGCAACTGATTGTACTTAACCTGTATCTCAACCCTTTCGTCGATGACCTTGTGACCTCGAGCAGACCCGGGCTGTCCTAACCCAGCATGATCTTCTTCTAGCCAACCTGGATAGTATGAGCTATAGCCGACATGATATCTGTCAGGATCCATGGAATCCTTTTCCAGGATGATCTTACTGTTTCACATGTGTTGAGCTTGACATTTATATGGGCTATCGTCGTCTTGGAAGTTAGCCCTGAAATGACTCATCTTTTCGACCTTTGGCATGACTTGTTTTCTCCCTGCCTGCCTTATGTCGGAGAGGGACATAGGGATAAGTCCCCCTCAGACTAACGAGTACAAGAAATGGAGCGTCCCGAGAGAAGATGATGAACTCTCCAGTGGGGAACCATTCGAACATCCACTGCACCTTGTCTTCTTTCAAGCTTTCAAACAACTCTACCCATCCTCGAGCATCCCCCGGCCAAGCAAACATGTCAGGCATATAGTTTATTCTATTGGGATGGTGAAAGGCTATATGATCATTCCACGGCCTTCGCGGAAGCTCTTGACGCATCGATCCTTTTGGAGATGTTCTATAAGCCAGAGTTGGAGTAATAAGTTGCAACCCTCAAAATGACTGGCCCCTCGTTGACAATTTTCCAAAGCTCGGTAGATCTCCGCAACAATCATGGGCACTATGCTGAAATGTTGCCCTTCAATCCCCTCCATTAGTGTCTTGGCGACCATAGCTAGTCTAGTTGGATCCTAGCCTTTTTCATGGGAAACACTATCATTCCCAGGAAGCAGAACATGAAGACAAAAACTCTCCTGTAGATATGACCCAATGATGTGAGGGTGAATTCATTTGGATAGGTGATGTAGGACTTGCTATGACCGTACCTCTCGTACAGGTAGTCGAAAAGAACATAGGAATCCTTCAAGCAAGTCAAGTCTGAATTTTTCTTCAACCCCATAATTTTGAAGAAACCCTTACCCTTGCGCTTTACTGGCATGAGTAAACCTGGAGTCTCCCAAGAAATACCGGCTAACCCCCACATATTTCCTCGAGCAATGGTATCATTTCAAGGTCCCCAAATCGAAATACTTATTTCACTGTCCCAGAATAAGGTCGCAGCCTCTATGATTTTGTTGTCCGGCTGAATTCCCAAAAGAGAGGGTAAGTTTCCTAAATATTTGCGGACAAGAGTCCAGTCATGAATGAAGGTCCTCCCACCACCTTAGCAACCTTGGGTGAATATTGGTTACCATACCGAATCTAGGGATTTCGTGCCTCATTTCCTGCAAAACAAAGCGTTAGTCCCTCACCCCCACCGGACTCGACTATTTAAATCAATAGTTGGCAGAAACAACATTTAGTCCTCCAAATAAATGCACAGAGCATGGTGTTGTCCGTTTGGGTTCCAGGGGAATCCAGTGGACTTTGGATAAGGCTATCTTAAAGCGTCATTATGTGGACAACATAACTGACCCAACTAGGTTTGACAGTGATGCATGAACAGTTAAACAGAATAAGGTTTCTATGGGGTGCTAGACCGGTACCCTTGAGCGGACAACTCAAGAGGGAAAGGCACGGAACCGTCGACTGCACCGCTGATCGACTAGTTTTACCGCAAATACGCCTTTGCCAAAATTTAGGGGGTAATAATATTGGAAGAGCGCAACCACTCATCAAGCATTGCAGTGGTATTTGTTTGGCACGAGTGGAATATGATGTCGAAGATAAAATTACAAAAAATGAAACAAATTGTCACGTATTTTCACGTTCATAATGATTACAATAATTGTCCAAAAATTACAATGGTATTGAAGGAAAGTAGTAAATAAAAGCGGTAAAGAAAAAGAAACAAAAAGCCAAGTTACTTTCGAATAAAGACATTAAAAAAAGCAGTAAAAATAAAAAGAGCAATAAAGTCACATATAAAATAAAGTGGTAAAAGCCTAAAGAAGTCCCCAGCAGAGTCGTCATGCGGTCGACGCCCCCTTTTTCTCTAAAGCGAGATCGGGTTTATGACATTTGAAAAGACAACTTTATTCCCATTTAGGAATTGGATTTTTGAATTTGAAGAGTCACCACCTAATGATTAAGTGCATTTGGACACTAAGGGTTTTGAATTTTAAAATNNCAACAAGTAGGAAAGCAAGAATTACAAACACAAAGAGGAATTTTCACATAATGGTTGCAAGGGATTAAGGAAATTAAAGAAACTGAATTTTGATAGAGGAAGCAGTTTTAAAATCTTGAATAAAAGAGTAAAAAGAGATTTTTTTTACATAGTTGCTGCGAGTTAAAAGCAGTTTAAAAGATGAAATTTGACAAAAATAAAATGGACAAATAAGGGAAGGGGTCCTAGGTTTATACATAATATGGATCACCCCATACAACACCCGGTAACCGTTTATACACGTGGTGTTATCGCGTGGTCATCATATCCATATTTACCCTTTCCCACCCCGTTAAGGTATTAAGAGCGAAATGGTATCGTTATCTATAGAATGCTATTACACGTCCCAATCCTATCAGTCCCAGAGGCACTTGGGACTTCTAGTCCTATCAAGGGAAGGAATTTTTGGGCTTTTTCAAGAGTTTAGAAAGGTAAAAATTCTAATGCATCAAACAAAACACATAGGACAGTTATAGGGTACATATAATAATTAAAGGCTCAAATAAGCCTCCTCAGAATCACGAAAATGTAGTTTAGCATGCCTTTCATATGTTTTTTTGTTAGTTTTAGTAGTTAGAGATAGAGAAAAAACTCGAACAAACATAAAACTTTAAAAAAATTGATTTTTCCTGATGATGGATATCATTCGATAGGTTTTTGGAGGGATTAAAGACGAGGGAAAAAAGACAAAAAGAGTTTCTTTTGTTAGGTAGTGTATTAATTCCCCCTTGGTTTTTCTTAGTGCCGCGATTCTTTTTCAAGGATTTTATTTTAACCTGGTGTAGTTAGTTTTATTTTTGTTAGTAGTAGGAAACCTTGTGCCGTGATTTGAAATTGAAGCAATATCTATTGACTTTATTATGATTTGAGAATAGTGAGTGCTTTAGTTGTAACGCTTAGGATCAATTTTTGACTTTTGTATAAGTACCTTAAGTTGTATGGTCTTAACTTTACTTAACTGATTTTACTAGAGTGTCTAGATGAGTCCGATCCTGAGTGAGTTATGTGCCATGTGTGTGTGAGGTTTTGTGTATTCGGTACATTGATTTTGATGTCTACAACTTTTTCCGTGTGTTTGCAAAGAGAAATAGTAGTTTTGTTCAGTCTAGGAAGTGATATAGACATTTCTTTGTTGAGCCAGTTATATGCTTTTACTCAGCTAATTTTTATGTATCGTAGTTAACCCCTTTGAGCTTGTAATCATGTTTATTTAGCAACAGCATTACATGCCTTACCCATTTTTTTGAATTGACCATCTATTTGAACCTTTTCACCCTTTATGAGCAGTGAATTTGTTACGAGCTTTGTAAAATTTGAAGTGTGGGGTGTTGATTTTACTTTTGAGTTGAACTATGGAATTAGGAGAAATGTGCAATGTTTTGAAAATTTAAGAGATAATTGAGCTGAATAAGAAATGAAAAAATAAATAAAAAATAATTGTATTGTTGTGAAAAATATCCATTGATAAGTGGTAACTCTTGATGTAACTGCTTAAAGAAGTAGGGAGTTAATGTATATTGATGTGAAGGTGGAGTTATGGTTTGATATAAGTGTGGGGTTTCGAATGTTAAAATGTATTTATTTAAAGTGCTTGGGGAGGTATAGTATCTCTTATATCTTAATGTATCGTACCCATTCCACAGCTGACGTTACAACCAATTAAAGTTCAACTTGATCATTGATTGAGTGAGCTCAATTCGCATACTAGTACACTGCAGGAAAACCTATGGTACATCTTTTGTGGCATATGAATGTTGTTTCTGAGAGTGAGTGAATTCTTTCTATCCTGAGTTCCTAATTGTTCTTAAATTTTATGGTGGGTGGAACTACTCTCGGTTTTTTGTGTGAGGGCACTTGATTCGTGAAGGAAAGGTAATGTCATTAACCTTTATGTTAGAGTAAGTGAGCGAGTTATAAATAATGCATGGCACTTTTGAGTCAAATCTTAAGGCAAGAATGATACACAATTGTGCTTAGTCTATTTTAAATATTCTTTGTATGATGAGTTAGGACAGGTTTTTAAAAAGGATGTGTCTTTATGAAGTGTAGTTCGATTGCTCAAGGACGAGCAATTATTTAAGTATGGGGTATTGATGGTAGGCTATAATTATGTGTTTTAGTCTCTTATTGCACTCTAATTTACTAAACTTTAATTGTGTTTGAACTTTAATCAATAGTATTTTGTACTTATTGTGTGTTTTATATCTTTTAGGAGTAATTCTCAGCTACGTAGATGTTATAGAGCTAATTTAAACTATTTGGAGCTTTGAAGTTAGAGTAAAATCCCAAGGGATTAAACCGGGATCGTGTTCAGGAGTCAATGACCAAGTTTAGACATCAAAATGCAAGATTTGAGTCGTACTATAAGAAATTTGCACTAGTGCGACGCAGGGTGCGAGGCAGCAGTGTATTTTTTGTTGCCTGTTGAATGTTTGAGCTTCCTGAAGATCTCAACTAGCGCGTGGCATAGCGCGTCACCCCATGTGGTGCGCCTGTGTACTTTTTACTGAGTAAATGTTACGCCCCGCAATATTACATCGGTATTACGCCCTACAGTATTATAATTACGATGATGTTACGCCCCACAATGTTACGTCAGTATTACACCCTACAGTATTATAATTACGATAATGTTACCCCCTGCAGTATTACATTACGATGATGTTACGCTCCGTAGTATTATATTACGACGATGTTACAACATGTAGTATTATACGTGAAATTATCGTAAGATAATTGATCTCAGTTCAAGGACAAGATTATTTGGAGATTATAAGCATTATGCTATTTCGAACAAGTGATGAGTAAATTCGTGAAGGTGATAGAGTAAGCAAATCGAAGAAAATGAATTATCTTCGAAGTTTGACATTTTGGGATAAAATACGGCCCGAGCTAAAATACCCTATATTTATGGACTAGTGTATACAAGGTACCACTTGACTATGATAGTAAGATGTATAAAGTGTGTTAAAAATGGGTAATATTTTAAATAATTTGAGATAATTCTTAATTATGTGGGTAATTAAAATTATTAGTTAATAGGAGTCTAACAAGTTAATCAAGTGATTAGTGGATAATTAAATCAAATGTTTGGATAAGATTTACATCTCTAACGTGGCAGCATCCCCATCACTTTTAAAGTGACTATTATGTCTTACAAAGGTGGGAAATTTAGAGAATTAAGGGGCTTACTCTTCAAATAAGTGGGCCACACCAAAAGCTTTCCTACACTAGTGTTATATTTCATTTTCTAAAATCTAATGATCAAGAACAAAAAGAGTGGAGAGAGTGGCTGGTCGAAATGAATCCCTCAAAGAGCAACTCCCTACATCATTGAAGAGAATGGAAAATGTTTGCATTAAGGTGATGACTCCACAGAGAGCTATTGCAAAGTAAATTACAAAGCTTACAAAGAATTCATGTGAACCTTCACAAAGATATTGCTACGTCAATTACAAACTCTAACGGAGCATGGTGCAATCTTTCTCAAGAATATCATACGGAATCTTTTCTACTTCGATCCTCCGTTACATATTTTCGCAAAAGAGAATCTGTTCAAGTATGTTAATGCTATCCCTTCTTTCTTTTTGGCATGATCTATACGATCTTTTTGGCATGATCTATACGACATGAACGAAACGAGAAAATGCACAACTTCCATAAATGACTCTATTCATATAAATACTAGAGATGTTGATGTTCTTGATTCTCCATGTGTCATATTATACTACCATATGTTCATGGGTCTCAAAAATACGTAAATTGGTAACGTTTATTTCATGATATTAATCAGAGGCATAATGGTCTTATGACGTACCAAGATATTTTATTAACATATTTTCACGTGCATTTCATGCATTTACATATGCACACTGACCCATGACTAGATGACGTTATATATATATGTGTGTGTGTGTGTATGTGTGTGTGTGTGTGTATGGGAAATGTTATGGTATAGCACCACCAAATGATAAGCTGGTCTACGTTGATGATTTTTCCCACACTGACCGAGATGATATAATGGGATGCCCTTAGAGGCTTGATGATGTTATGAACATATGTACCTATGCACGACATGACATTCATACTTATATGCACGACACTAAAAGTATTTCGTGATTTACTGAATTATCTAGACATACAGATTGAGTCATTGACTCAATATTTCTTCCATGTCTTTTATGTACTTATTTATGTGCCTTACATACTCGGTACATTATTCGTACTGACTTTTCTTTTGCCTGGGGACGCTGTGTTTTATGCCCGCAGGTCTTGATAGATAGGTCGAGAGTCCTCCAAGTAGGTGATCAGCTCAGCGGAAGATGTTGGTGCACTCCATTTACTCCGAAGTTGCTTGTTTGGTCAGTATGATTTAGATGTATATTGTTTTGTATGGCGGGGCTCTATCCCGACCTTTATGACAATTATGTATCCTTAGAGGCTTGTAGATAGATGTCATGTACGTAAAAGATTGTATGGCCTTGTAGGCCTATGTTGAGTGTACGAGTAGTTATTTTGGTCTTAGAGGCCTATATGTCTTATGTATAAGTTGGTATTACATCTGGTATTCTACCTATCTCACGGCAGCCTCTCCAGCTCAGTTATCTATGATAGTATGATACGAAAATATACATTATATTGGTACTCGATTAAATAAGGTACCGGATGTCCGTCGCGGCCCATCTATTTGGGTCGTGACAAAAAAGAGCGGTGGATGGAGCAAAAGGGAGCTAAAAGCAAAAAGAATATTTTGTTGCAGTTTTCATAATAAAGTAATAGATATAAATTTTAGCAGGGGATAAGAAGAGAGTTAATAAAGTATTATGAGCAAGATGTGATGCATGGATGACAACGGTAGATAAAAAAAATGATAGTATTACACAGTCTATAGCCAAGGAAAGGAAAAGACGAGAGGAGTCAGGCCTTGATTCGAGAAATAGGCCATAAAGTCATATACTAAATTCGAGAAATAAGTTCGTGACTCCAACGTGATAACCAGAAGGGAGAGTTAATCCCCAGAGTAATAGAATTCAAGATGGTTTGGTGAACAAGATAAAATAAACATGAATTAGGGGCTAAATGATTTGATAATAGTCAGCATCATGAGAATTTCATATTGCGTTCTGGTGATAATAGAATGGACCACAGAAGAAGACTAATGAGGAATTCAGAGAATGGTCATTCAGGAAAACATTTCCCTAAAAGTAAGAAATTGTGAGAAAAGTTAAACTTAAGGGTCTGTAGGTGCCAGTTACACTAGATGTTTTCCTTGTGAGTAAAGAATTTCATTATGATTGGTGCAGAAGGATTACCGTAAGGCGAGTAAGGATCATCAACGATGTGAAAAGACGATAAAGATAAAGAGGTAAAACATCTATATGTAGATTGCCGTAGCTCTAAATCTTTATACTTCCCTAAAGGGGGGAATATGGAGTAATGTGGCATGATGTCAGAATTAAGTTATTATAGTAATCATGAAACGATAAAGGAAGAATGCGGTAAAAACGAAAAAGGAATGAGATTACACTTATTCAGCTCCTACATATATGCTACAATTCCATAACATTAAACAAGCACAACGCCAAGGAAAGGAAGCAACGGTTCCATCCCAGGATGTTATTGATAAATAAAGAGCCAACACAAGATGTAAATTAAGCCAAAGGAAATAATCGAAGAAAGATTACGTGGAATATTGATACAAAAATGGGCCAATGAGTAGTTCGTAGTTCATTTAGGAAGAGCCTAGCTATGGCTAGACAAGAAGATATAGACAAATCAACAGATCATGCAAGAAAAACAAAGGGAACCCCAACATGGGGAATTCAGCCTCGCAGTTAAGGGTAGATAAAGATACCGTATGAGTGTTACGCAAATAAAAGAGAGTACCACTAGAAAGTCAGTCAAACTATTAGTTCCAAAGCAACCCTACAGGCACAAGGGCGTGGAGATAAGTAACTACGGGTAATTATAAGTGAGGAAGAACATCAAAAATTTCGTCAAGCATACGATGTGATAAGCTCGTAGCTTCACAAGGGTCCGAGGATCCTCCTTTAATACTACAATGAAAGACTAGTTGAGATAATAAGGAAAAAAGGCTTCAACCTAAACATGGTAACTCAAAGGAGAAAAAAAAATGATCTTGTAACAACAGTCTCACAACAACATTGTATTCACTCCATAAGAAAGTGGTACCTATCGTGGCCAATATGTGTGGGCACTAAGATAAACCAAGTATACATGCAACAAGTGGAAGAACGACCAGGAAAAGAAATTGCTCGTACATAAAGAAAGTTGAGAGGAATTATCTCATCAATGATCCAAAGATAATTACATTGTGACACTTCCTTTTTCCCCCGAAATCGGTATAAGAGAATTTTTTCAATTAAAGTGACATTAATTGAAATGGAATTATTTATTCAATTCGGAGTCGCCACTTGGAATAATTTATTGTGTCCCAAGTCACCGGTTTATTTTAAATCCCGAATCGAGGAAATTGACTCTTATTTATTGTCTGCGAACATAGAAGACCAGGTAAGGAGTTCTGTTAACCCAGAAGAAGGTCTGAGGCATTCCCGAGTTCCGTGGTTTTAACACGGTCGCTCAACTATTGATAATTGGCCTAATTATCTGATTTATTACATGTATAAAACCTATTGTGCAATCTTAATTTTTTTTATAACCGCTTTTATTTATTTATGAAATTTGTTTGAACAAGTCGCGATGTCTCGCACTCATTTGTTTTGTACACATTGTGAATCGTGTCAAAGGAACCGTACCCACGATCTACAACATATTTAATTTTATTATTATTCGAAATTATGGCCGGGTCACATAAAGTGCACACCCGAATTGAGATTTACGTATCGTGACCTTGCCACGTGAACCGTACCCATGGACACTATAATTTATTGTTGATCGTGCCTAAAGAAAGCTACGATGTTTATGGATTATTTTCTAAACTAATTTGAAATTACCCGTGAAAGCCTGCGATTATGGAGCACTTTTGCTAAAAGAGATTTCATGCTCATAACCTTTTAACTCTTCATTTCACATACTTGGCCAAACCCAATTCCTAAAGTACGACAAAAATTTATTACTAATAAGCCCAGCTTTTTACCATACCGTGGCCTAACATTCAGACAATTTCATATCCAACAACAAAACCAGTCGTCAAACAAGAGATCCAAAATAAGCAATTAAAGAAACAGACATTCAAGAACAAAGCTAAAAAAATTACCCAACCTTACACCTAAAACTAATGCAAAGCCTGAACGATCCTTTAATCCATACTTTTAGGTTGTTAAATCTCAATCACTCTAATAATTTATCGTTTGACCTTATCAAGCCGAAAACAAAGATTTTTTTTACTTTTCAACAAAATAAAGATTACTGCATTCATTAGGGATCAAGGCCTAAACCAAACCATCCACTTAGAGCCACATAAGGTAATAACACGACACTAACCTTTCGTCACCTTTTAATGATTAATTCTTGTCATTTAGATGCTTCCCTTAAAAGGATAATCACACTTTATTCGTTAAGTCACTCCTAAATAAAGTTAGATTACCTTATTCTCCATCCGTTTCAATTTATGTGAACTCATTTGACTGAGTATGAAGTTTAAGAAAAGAGATAAAACTTTTGAACTTATGGTATAAAATGAGACACATATATTTGGTGTGACTATAAATCATTGTATAAAGGTAAATTGTTTCCAAATAAGGAAAGTGATCATTCTTTTTTGCACGGACCAAAAAATAAATATGTTAACGTAAATTGAAAGGGAGGGAGTACTATTTTTAGTCATGATTATATTTTGAACAAAATCTTTCTCCTAAACTCGAAAACTCAACCTTATTGGAATTTTAACAAAGAAAGCAAGTAAGCTAATAGACCAATGCATATTTTAACAACTTCCTAAGGGTGAAGGATCATATGAACACTCTGTTCAAACCTGATTTAACTAAGAAAATTCATACCCCTTAACCCATGAAACTTAAACAAACTTTTAACGACTCTTAATATATTTCAAACTCACCAAATAAAAGGAAAAAGGGAAGAATTGAACTTGTTAAGCAAGGTCTTTTTAATAGTAGAAGTTGAGAAGATTCAGTTACAAATTCCGACTCCAAAACTCAGCAAAAGAATGACAACAACTAGTTCAACAACTGAATCGCGAACAGGAACCACGACTCGAACCGGAAACAACTTAATTGAACTCAAGCGAAATGCATTTCAAATAGAAATCCAGAGAAAAGAACAGGAACTTCTTCTTCTTATGTGTGCGTGTGTCTCTTTAGAATAAGGGAAGAGATGACAGCTTGGTCTTCTTTGTGGTGCGTGGATGATTTCCGGTGGAAGGTGGCAGCTGGAGGTTGCTATTGGTTTGGTGGTGCGAAGAAGAAGGATGGCCGGCGGTTGGCTTAGTGTGAAGAAGAAGGGTTGCAGCTGATCTTCTTCTCTAGGGTGTGCTGCTTAGGTTTTTTCGCGAAGAAGAAGGGGTGCTGAAGGTTGGGAGCTTTTCTTTGGCGTTAAGTTTTCAGGTCTACTCTCTCGCTTAAAGTTTAGGGGTTATCTACGCTTATTTTAAGGGCGATGTGTAGCCACTAACAATATCTGTCTTTATTTTAAAGCCACTATTTTAAATGTCTTTAAGCTTTAGCCACTGGTTTAATAAACTTATATCTGACTAGACGAAAATACCCTTCTATTATAACCTATACCTACGCTAACATTAAGAAGCAGCAGCAAAGCAGCAGCGGCAACACATAAGCAGTCTCTTCCGATTTCGAAAATTCAACATTCTCATAAAAAAATTGATATATATTTACAGTAAGTTATACTTTTATGTGTTTCTATTGGTGTTTATTTCGACATAGTTATAATCTTTCCGATTTCTATTGATTTTTATACAATAACTAGAAATTTGATTTTTTTTTTATATTTCTGCATCGATTAAGTGAAGGACATCGCATCCTATGATAATTCTATAAAAATTGAGTACATAATATTAAGGACATAGTGTCCTCATTTTGCAAATTCCAAATCGAAGTTAAGGACAAACACTAAGTCCTGAAGTTTGAGTTTCAAATTGAAAAAGTTAAGGACATTTGGTCCTTAACTTACACTTATTAGTTAAAACATGTCCTTAAGTTTGAATTATAGATTGAAAAGTTAAGGACATGAGTCCTTAAGTTTGATTTAAAGGTTGAAAAGTTAAGGACGTGAGTCCTTAAGTTTGATTTACAGGTTGAAAAGTTAAGGACAGGAAGTCCTTAAGTTTGACTTGCAGGTTGAAAAGTTAAGGACAAGAAGTCCTTAAGTTTTACTTGCAGGTTCAAAAGTTAAGGACATGAGTCTTTAAGTTTGACTTGCACGTTCAAAAGTTAAGGACAGGAAGTCCTTAAGTTACAATTACAAGTTAAAAAGTTAAGGACAAACAGTCCTTAACTTTGAATTCCAATTTCATAAGTTAAGGACAAGAAGTCCTTAAGTTTAAATTACAGGTTGAAAAGTTAAGGGCATGAGTCCTTAAGTTTGACTTG
The DNA here is from genome assembly GCA_026770625.1 of Nicotiana glauca. NCBI lineage: Eukaryota > Viridiplantae > Streptophyta > Magnoliopsida > Solanales > Solanaceae > Nicotiana > Nicotiana glauca. The sequence goes on along the minus strand of MU755865.1, from coordinate 73,210 downwards.
AAGGTTCAAAAGTTAAGGACATCTAATCCTTAAGTTTGAATTCCAAGTACAAAAGTTTAGGACAGGAAGTCCTTAAGTTTCAATTACAGGTTCAAAAGTTAAGGATAGGTAGTCCTTAACTTTGAATTCCAAGTTAAAATGTTAAGGACAGTTGGTCCTTAACTTGGTCTTGAACTTACAGTACCTGTTCTTANGAACAAGCAAAGGAATACTTGTATCCAAAGATTTAGATCTTCACACATGTATAGAGTTACTAAAAACTCATTCACTCTTCAAGGGCTGTCGTTTCATTGTTGATATTTCGGAAAACGTTTTTGGATCAACAAGCAATGAAAAGATAATGGAAATAGATATGGTTGAAGAGGTGCTTCAAACACATGTCAACAGAGAAACTCAAGATGACAATCAAGACAACTCAAGATGACAATCAAGGCAATTAATAACATGATGCCTTGATATAACTTCTGAAATTGTAATTTTGCATAGCTATGACAAAAAATTACGCTATTCCAACAAAATATAAGTGCCTTTTTAAGAATTTACAGAATATTTAAGAAGTTTTCTAAACTTGCAAAATTCACATGTGTCCTTTACAACAATTTTATACAAAAGATCATCCACAACTTTCTTAAAAACTAAACTACAACTCCTTTAGACAACAAGTTTCAATTTTCACTCTCATAATCATCCCCAACATTTTCTGATGGAGTATCATAACCAGAATTTCTTTTCCATTCACCATGTACTCAAAGATTTGCAGCAAGTTCTCTTCTAAAGTCTTTTATGTCTTCGGGTTTGAATTGCTCCACATCCTTTCCAATCATCAGCAACTCAACATATTTGATCAGGAATGCATCACAATCATTCCCAACATTTTCAAAATTTCTTTCTTCTTACCTTGTTTTTGTTTCTTTTGAGTTCAAAGATTAAAAGTTAAGGACATGAGTCCGTAAGTTCGACTTGCAATTTCAAAACTTAAGGATAGTCTATCTTTAAATTTCATTTCAAAGGTTAAAAGTTAAGGACAAGAAGTCCTTAACTTATAGCTTCAAGTTTAAAACTTAAGGACTGTATGTCCTTAACTTTGAGTTTTAAGTTCAAAACTTAAGGACAACGGTCCTTAAGTTTGACTTGCTGGTTAAAAAGTTATGGACAGGAAGTCCTTAACTTATATTTTGAAGTTGAAAACTTAAGGAATCCTGTCCTTAACATCTATTTCAAAGATTAAAAGTTAAGGAAAGGAAATCCTTAACTTATAGTTTAAAGTTTAAAACTTAAGGACTGCCTTTCCTTAACTTTTAGTTCTTATTTCAAAAGTTAATGACAACAGTCCTTAAGTTTGACTTAATGGCTAAAAAGTTATGGACATGCAGTCCTTAAGTTTGAATTATACGTTCCAAAGTTAAGGACAGGCAGTCCTTAACTTTGAGTTCAAAGTTCAAAGGTTAAGGACATGAGTCCTTAAGTTTGAAATATAGGTTCAAAAGTTAATGATAGCCAGTTATTAAGTTTGAATTACACGTTCAAAAGTTCAGCAAAGGGAGTCCTTAAATTTGTGTTTCAAGTTCAAAAGTTAAGGACATTTGATCCTTAACTTTGAATTCGAAGTTCACTTACACTTAGTCATAAACTAATACTAACAAACTCAATGGACAAATCAACACTTGAGAGAATCAAAGCAATTAATAACATGATGCCTTGATATAACTTCTGAAATTGTAATTTGGCATTGCTGTGACAAAAAATTACGCTATGCCAACAAAATATAAGTGCCTTTTTAGGAATTTACAGAATATTTCAGAAGTTTTCTAAACTTGCAAAATTCACATGTGTCCTTTACAACAATTTTATACAAAAGATCATCCACAACTTTCTTATAAACTAAACTACAACTCCTTTGGACAGCATGTTTCATTTTCACTCTCATAATCATCCCCAACATTTTCTGGTGGAGTATCATAACCAGAATTTCTTTTCCATTTACCATGTGCCCAAAGATTTGCAGCAAGTTCTCTTCTAAAGTCTTTTATGTCTTCGGATTTGAATTGCTCCACATCCTTTCCAATCATTAGCAACTTAACATATTTGATCAGGAATGCTCCACAATTATTCCTAAGAGAAATGTAAGATATGCAACGAATTAAATAATAAATCTAAAGTACATATAAATAATATAAAAATAACAACACGTACGATCCAATTTGGCGTGGTGATCTTTGCCATTGAATATCAAATTTATTGAAGATATTTCCGAAAGACTTGTGATGTTTGTCAAACTGTGAGAACTTTAGCAAGTGGGATCATGCTATTCAAAAAACTCTGATAATCTCTGAATCAAAAAACATAAAAAAAAGTGTGGTAAGAGAAAAATAATCAAATAAAAAAGTAATGCTATTCAAAGGCAGAAAGACATACTCTAAAAAATTCCTTAAATATGAGTTCATCAAATTGTGTGGAAGAAGGCCTTGAGCTTTGATCTTGTGAAATTGGCTCCTCCACACTAAGAGGCTCTGTATCTTCTTCTTCAACAGGAATAAATGGTGACACCTCGATCAACTTATACAACTATTATATGACAAAAAGTAAAAATAAGTTTCAGAACTAAAACAAAAAAACACAAAAATAGCTAGTAATTACATTAACTTACATTTTCATTATGGAAGTATTTTTTACAAAGAGATTCAAACTGTGGAGATTTCATTTCCGAATAACATAACATCCGAGGATAACCAGATTCTTGGAAGTTCACAAATTTTTTTCCTGGAAAATAGGAATTACTTCCATAATCCAAACACAAAAGGCAAAAGGAAAGCCAAGTATAGTGTAGCTATCCTTGTCTTTTTATTTGTCTTTCTCTTTATCAATCTCATTCTCATTCGACTTCAAACAACTCTTCAATGATTTTAATAGCGTCTCATAAGAAAGAGAGCCCCGGTTGAAAGAAGAGCAGAGTACATCATTGTCGACAATTTTCATTATCTGCTCGGACACATTCCTATTCTTCCGCTTGCCAATCAAAACAGATTCAACAAAATAAATTGTTGCCAACTTCACAGCATCATCATCGCTGCCTACAAATGACGAAGCTGTACCATGTGAGTGACTAGAAATAAAATTAAACAAATCACCCAACTCAATTCTATCCTTTCCGGGGAAATAGACTTTCGAAAGCCTATTCTCTTTCTCATGTAAACCTTTGATGTCCAGCGAGGAATAACACTTCAAACCAGTAATTAGATGAAATGTGTCACGTGTAAACTTGATTTCATGGTCAAATACCTTGAATGTCATCGAATCAGGGTCATTATTCACAATTTCTGAAAGCAATATACAGTGAATAAGTTTACCACAGAACTTCACACTTTGTAATTGGAAGAAGTTGCATAAAATACCATCCCTCAACTTCTTCCACTGCCCGTTTGACAAAAACTTTTAATTGTTTCCTTATATTGTAAATTTCCTTTCCAATACACCAAAAAATTACACCAATCATCAAACTTGAACAATTGATCTCCTTCCATTATCACACTACAAAGAAGGAAAAAGAAACAAAGATTAGGACTTATAGTTAATTGGAGGGACTTGGTCCTTAACTTCAAATTTCACGTAAGAAAGTTAAGGACAAGCAGTCCGTAACTTAAAGTTTAAAGTTAAAAAGTTAAGGACAATAGGTCCTGAACTTTGTAGTTCATAAGTTAAGGACACCTGGTCCTTAACTTCAAGTTTCAAGTTTAAAGTTAAGGGACATGCAGTCCTTAACTTTGAATGCCAAGTTCAAAAGTAAAGGACACTTAGTCCTTAACTTAGATTTACAAGTTAAAGAGGTAAGAATAGGCAGGCCTTAACTTTTAGTTTCAAATTCAAAAGGTAAGGACACTAGGTCCTTAACTTCAAGTTTCAAGTTAAAATGTTAAGGACAGGCAGTCCTTAAATTATAGTTTCAACTTGAAAAGTTAAGGACACTTGGTCCTAAACTTCAACTTTCAAATTCCAAAGTTAAGGACACTTAGTCCTTAACTTCAAGTTTCAAGTTCAAAAGTTAAGGACACTCAGTCCTTAACTTTGAGTTCCAACTTCAAAAGTTAATGTCGATTGATCCTTATCTTTCATGAACACAATTAACTAAAAATTCAGAAACATTGTAAGCTTATGATTTTCTACGACTATTTTTATGAAATGTACTTAAATAATCAAATATATTGAAACAACCGCAAACACATTACACATTTCAACACCAAAAATTTCTAAATACGTTACTTCTCCGACACTGAATCAACTTATAGTGATCATTTTTGAAATTTCACACATACTTGACAGGGCATTGAACGCGATTACATATATAGAAAAACGAAAATGCATAAAACAAAAAAAAATTACCAGTGCAGAGAACGCGATGACAGAGAAGATGAAGAAGGAGAAAGATTAACTGAAGATCGTTTGCATGCGAGGATAATAGACTGCAGAGAACACACGATAGATCTAACGGGATGAACACGCGATAGCCCTCTCCTCTCTCTAATTTCCGTGTATTTCCCAATTCTGAATGAAAATAGGAGGGTTTTGGGGCTTTTGGCATATGAAGGAAGGGTAAAATAGTCTTTTTTCTCTTAGTAATGGCTATTTTTGCTGAGTATTATAATTAGTGGATAAAAATTAAACACACCCTTAATTAGTGGCTACTACACGCCATTTTTACTTATTTTAATTTGGATATAAGAGGGGAATGGGTAAATGGGCTTGGATTTAGGAAATTGGATTGGACCATGTCTTTTGGGTTTGAATTTAGGCTAAGAAGACCAAATAATACAATATATTTATAAAGTGTAAAAGTTACTCTTAATTAAATAAACTAATATAAAACTAAATACTAAAAGTGAAACTAATTTTTGTATTTTCAAATGTTATAATAAAGTAAAAGTAAGAAGAATAGGCTAAGGCCACGGTGAAATTAAAATACTATGAATATAAATATAATAATTGACTTTAAACTAAATATGAAAAATATTTTTGTAATTTTTCTTTTTGTGATATAACAAAGTAAAAGAGTCAAAACAATTTAAAATAGCAATATTTAACCTAACTAAATATTTAAATACTAAAATGTATAAAATCTCGAGGAGGGTCAAAAATTACATGTCTACAGCTGCCCCTCTTTGACTGGAAACATGAAGTATATTCAGACAAAGAACGATGAGACATATTTTTTGACCCGACCCTTATTTAGAGACACCAAAAGCTAAAAGAAAGGAGAATGTGACCGAGCCCTAGTATCTGAGCTGCCTACATGTCCTTTGTCATAAAGGAGTCAGGCCATGTATAGTTCAGAAGTAGGAATAGTGATGGAGTATACTGAGGTGAAAAGCCAATTGAGGTACCATTCCGTTGAGATTCCGGCCCGTGGTCCTTTTATTACATCAAAATAAAAAATAAAATAAAATAAAAACTAACTAAGCCTCTCAGCTATGAGTTACAAAATTCCTATCTATAAGTTTTCTGAAGCTTGATCTTGAGTCTTAAATGGTTCTTCATGCAGACTTTTGATTTGAACATTGATACTCGCTAGCTGCAGGTGCTGGTTCACTCTTCCACGGCTTCTTCGGATCAAGATCGGACATGTGGTGCCCGTGACTTCAGCCATGTCTTGAGCAGTTCACATCTATCTATGCTTCTGCATTTTGGATTCACTTCTTTTTTTTTCTTTTCTTTTATCCTGGATTGAGACTACTTTTGTTGGTCGTCTCAGATTGTTGACCCACATTCTTGCCGCAAGCTTCTACTACTTCTAACCTGAATTAAATTCTGAATTGACTTCCTTTGTCCTCCAGGTGGGCACCTGCTACTGACTTGAAACTTGAAGTAATTCCAAAATGAATTCTCTCATTCTCCAGGTGGGTACCTGCAGTCAAAACAACAAAACAAACAAAATTTTCTTCCCCAGCTAGCATTAGGAAGATTTGTGAGTTGTTAGCAAAACTGTAAACCACTTATTTTATTGATGTAATGATGAGATTAAACTAAAGACTCGACTAGGATGTGCGTCTCTTGTGACTAAAACAAAGAAACTTTGAATAGCAAACGCGTCTGCTAAAAATTAAACCTGAATGGCCCAAACTAGGAAGTGCATCTCCTAGAGGTAAAATCTCAATTAAGGAAGTGCGTCTCCTAAAAGTATATCCTGAAAGAAACCAAACTAGGAAGTGCATCTCCTAGGGGCGAAACTTGAATGAACCAAACTAGGAAGTGCGTCTTGTAAGGCTGAATTTAAATGACCCAAACTAGGAAGTGCGTCTCCTAGGGGTGAAATCTCAATTTAGAAACTGCGTCTCCTAAAAGAAAAATTTAAAAGACCTAGATTAGGAAGTGCGTCTCCTACTGTCACAACCCTAACCCCGAACCCGGCCGTGATGGCACCTCCCGTGAAGACAAGGCCAGCCAACTAAACCCAATTCACTTGTGAAAGTAGTTAAACAACATAAAAGTAGTCGAAAACATTGCTTAACGATAAATAAGTAGCGGAAATACAATCCGACATAGCCCTAACCGGGGTGTCACAAGTCACGAGAATCTAACAATACCAAATCCTCAAATATAACTACAGAGTTTTAAATACTGAACTAAGAAAGTAAAAGAAATAGATAGAGAGGAGCTCCAGGCTGCGAACGCCAATAGCTACCTAAAGACTCCTCGAAGATCCGCCTGAAGCTGGAATGAATCAGCACTCGGGAGTGGGACTAGCTACGCCTGAATCTACACACAGGGTGCAGGGAGTAAAGTGAGTACTCAAACTCACTGAGTAATAAATATAAATGATGACTGAAATTACGAAAACACGTAAGGCACAAGGCGTTCTATAATGATGCAGTAAAATCAATTTAAAACAATAAACCAGTGAAAAGTCAAGTGAAATTCTCTTTCAACAAGTAATTGACATGCAATTAAGGTAAAGTAAACAAATAGAAGTTCGCCCCTCGGGCACAGTATCAACAAATCTGTCCCTCGGGCAATATCTTAGAACAATACCAGCCCTTCGAGCTCAATCTCACATCACAATGGGTACCTACGCTCACTGGGGGTGTGCAGATCCTGGAGGGGCCCCTTACGGCCCAAACGCAATAACAATCCATCTCGTGGCATCAAATATAGGCCCTCGGCCTCATATCAATCAAGCCACCTCGTGGCATACATATCTTAGGCCCTCAGCCTTACTCAGTCAAAACAAATCATCACAAGCCCCTCGGGCAATAGTAAAACAGTGTTTCTCAGCCCAAACATCATTTAAAATATCATTTAAATGTCAATACTGAGTAAAAAGGGCTGGGGTAGTAAAACAATGGAAAATAACATGACTGAGCTCAAGTAATAAGTCAAAACAGTGAGGAAAATATCAGTAAAAAGTCCCGATGGGTTCAAATAGTTGTCACTAGGCAAGAATATGGCATTCAACCCAAGTAATGATGACAGCAAATAGTTTTCAATCAAATACGCGGTAAAATTCTCAATTGGGACGGACCAAGTCACAATCCCCAATAGTGTACGACCCCACGCTCGTCATCAAGCGTGTGCCTCACCTCAATATAGCACTACGATGTGCAATCTGGGGTTTCAAACCCTCAGAACATCATTTACTATCATTACACACCTCGAATCGGCTAAACCTCTAGCTCGTGATGCCTTTTCCCCTCAAATCGGCCTCCACATGCGTCGAATCTATCCAAAATCATAACGAGGGCATCAAAATAGTCTAAGGGAATTAAGCCTAAGCGAAAATAATCAATAAAGGGCACAAATCCCGAAATTACCAAAACCTAACCCCCGGGCACACGTCTCGAAATTCAGAAATTTTTACACCAATAGATTCCTTATCTCCCCACGAGTTCATACATATCAAGAATACTAAAATCGAAGTCCAAATGACCCCTCAAATCCTCATTTAAGCGCCTCTTAAACTCAAGCCCTAGTCCCTTATTTTTAGCCCTTTAATTCCTTAAATTACAGCCTTAATCCATGAAATACTACCATATAAATGTGTTTTAGGTCCAAAATCCTTACCTCAATGAAGTTCTCTTGAATTCCCTCGCTCAAATAGCCTAAAAAGCTCCAAGGCCGAAGTCAAAAATGGTGAAATAACCCAAATTTGCGAAAATGAAATAACTTATATGTTTTGCCTGGGACTTTTCGCATCTACGGTCCAAGGTCCGCTTATGCGGTACCATATTTGCGGACAAACCACCACTTCTGCGGTTCTTCACTTAAGGCCCAAAATCGCATATGCGATACAACTTCCGTATCTGCGGCTTCGCAGATGTGACCATCTTGACCGCTTATGCGGTAACTGCTCGTCAGCCCCATTTCGCATCTGCGGCTTCCTACCTCACACCAGAGGCATCGCACTAGCGGTCCCATTTCCGCAGGTGCGAAAATACCAGAAGCAGAAAATCTGCAGCTTTCACAAACATCCAACTTCTCAGTCAACCATCTGAAATCACTTGAGGCCCCTGGGACCTCAACCAAAAGCACAAACATATCCTAATAACTTATTCAAACTTGTTCCAATCATCAAAACACTTCCAACAACATCAAATCAACCCAACCACATCGGATTCAAGCCTAAGTTTCTAAAAATCTTCCAAATTCCGCTTTTGATCAAAACCCAACCAAACCACATCCGAATGACCTGAAATTTTGCACACACATCCGAAATGACATAACGAAGCTACTGAATCTCTCGGAATTCCATTCCGACCCCTAGAACAAAATTTCGCCTATCAACCGGAAATTGCCAAAATATCAACTTGGCCAATTCAAGCCTAATTGTACTCCGAACCTCCAAAACCCATTCCGATAACACTCCTAAGTCACAAATCACCTCCCGAAGCTAACCGAATCATCAAAACTCACATCCGAGCCATCTAACACATAAGTCAACATCCAGTTGACTTTTCCAACTTAAGCCTTCTTAAAAGAGACTAAGTTTCTCAAACTTCCCCAAAACCAATCAAGACTCAATACAACCAACCGGATGCCTCAAAACACGGACAAACAAAGCAGTAAGAAGTAGGAATGGGGGAGATAGAGCGGTAACTCATGAGACGATTGGCCGGATAGTCACATCCTCTCCAACTTAAACAAACATTCATCCACGAACGAGTCAAGAAACATACCTGAAGCCTCAAATAGGTGAGTATATCTGCTCCGCATCTCATGCTCGGTCTCCCAAGTAGCCTCCTCCACGGGCCAACCTCTCCACTGTACTTTCACCGAAGCTATATCCTTTGACCTCAATTTCCAAACCCGACACTCCAAAATAGCTGCTGGCTCCACATCATAAGTCAAATCACTCTCCAACTTAATTGTGCTGAAATCCAAAACATGAGACGGATCTCCAAAATATACATCCGGAGCATAAAAACATGGAATACAGGATGCACACTTGACATGCTGGGTGGCAAAGCAAGCTCATAATCCACATCCCCAATCCTCAGAAGTACCTCAAAAGGCCCAATGAACCGCAGACTCAACATCCCTTTCTTTCCAAATCTCATAACACCCTTCTTGGGCGAAACCTTCAATAGAACCTTCTCACCAACCATGTAGGACATATCTCGAACTTTCCTGTCAGCATAACTCTTTTGCCTCGACTGTGCTGTACGAAGTCTCTCTTGAATAACCTTTACCTTATCTAAAGCATCCTGAACCAAATCTGTCCCCAATAGCCTAGCCTTACCGAGCTCGAACCAACCAACTGGAGATCTACACCGCCTCTCGTACAAAGCCTCATATGGAGCCATCTGAATACTCGACTGGTAGCTACTCTGCAAGCGGTAGAAACTGATCACATGACCCTCCAAAATCAATAACACAAGCACAAAGCATATCCTCTAATATCTGAATAGTGCACTCGGACTGCCCGTCCGTCTGAGGGTGAAAAGTTGTGCTCAAATCCACCTGAGTGCCTAACTCCCGTTGAACAGAGTTCCAAACTTGGGAAGTAAACTGAGTGCCTCGATCTGAAATGATAGAAACTGGGACACCATGCAACTGAACAATCTCCCAGATATAGATCTCTGCCAACCACTGTGAAGAATAAGTAGTGCAGATAGGAATGAAGTGCGCGGACTTGGTCAACCGATGCACAATCACCCAAATAGCATCGGATTTCTTCAAAGTCCATGGGAGTCCAACAAAGAAGTCCATAGTGATCCTCTCCCACTTCCACTCAGGAATAACCATCTACTGAAGTAAGCCACCCGGTCTCTGGTGCTCATATTTCACCTGCTGACAATTGAGACACCGAGCGACAAATCCCACAATATCTTTCTTCATTCTTCTCCACCAATAGTGCTGCCTCAAATCCTGATATATCTTTGCAGCACCCAGATGAATAGAATACCGCGAGCTATGGGCCTCTTCCAGAATCAAATCTCGAAGCACATCCACATTGGGCACACAAATCTGGCCCTACATCCTCAACACTCAATCATCACCAATGGTCACATCCCTGGCATCATCATGCTGAACTTTATCCCTAAGGACAAGCAAATGCAGATCATCATACTGGCGCTCTCTGATGCAATCATATAAAGAAGACCGAGAAACTACACAAGCCAACACCTGATTGGGCTCCGAAATATCCAACCTCACAAATCGATTGGCCAAGGCCTGAACATCAACTGCGAGAGGTATCTCCCCAATTGGAATATATGCCAAACTCTCCATACTCACTGCCTTTCGGCTCAAAGCATCGACTACCACATTGGCCTTTCCCGGATGATACAATATAGTGATATCATAATCCTTAAGCAACTCCATCCATCTCCGCTGCCTCAAATTAAGACCCCTTTGCTTGAACAAATGCTGAAGACTGCGATGATCAGTGAATACCTCACAAGACACGCCATACAAGTAATGCCTCCAAATATTTAATGCATGAACTATGGAACCAACTCCAAATCATGAGCATGGTAGTTCTTCTCATGGGGCTTCACCTGACGAGAAGCCTAAGCAATAAATCTACCCTCCTACATTAACACACAACTAATCCCTACTGTCAAAGCATGATAATACACGGTATATGAACCTGAAGCTGATGGCAAAACCAACACTGGAGATGTGGTCAAAGCTGTCTTGAGCTTCTGAAAGCTCTCCTCACACTCGTCCGACCATAGAAATGATGCACCCTTCTGAGTCAACTTGGTCAAGGGAGATACGATAGATGAGAATACCTGAACAAACCGACGATAATAGCCTGGCAAACCAAGAAAGATGCGAATCTCTATAGGTGAGGATGGTATGGGCCAACTCTGAACTGCCTCTATCTTCTTTGGATCAACCTGAATACCCTCATTGGACACCAAGTGTCCCAAGAAAGCCATTAAACCGAGCCAAAACTCACACTTGGAGAACTTTGCATAAAGCTTATCCTCCCTTAATCTCTGTAACACAACCCTCAAATGCTCCGCGTGCTCCTCCTTACTACACGAATATACCAGAATATCATCACTGAAGACTATGACAAACGAGTTAAGATAAGGTTGGAACACGTTGTTAATCAAATGCATGAACGCTGTTGGAGCATTGGTCAGCCCAAATGACATAACCAGGAACTCATAATGACCATATCTGGTCGTGAAGTCCATCTTGAGAATATCTAAATCCCTGATCTTCAACTGGTGATTACCCGAGCGAGGATCAATCTTGGAGAACACCCTCGCTCCCTGAAGCTGGTCGAATAAATCATCAATGCGAGGCAAAGGATACTTGTTCTTAAATTACCTTGTTGAATTGCCTATAATCATTGCATATTCTCATTGTGCCATCCTTCTTCTTCACAAACAGAACCAGCGCACCCCAAGGTGACACACTAGGCCGGATGAACTCTAGGAGTTCTTGAAGCTTCTCCTTTAACTCCTTCAACTCCGCTGGTGCCATACGATACGACAGAATAGAAATGGGCTGAGTGCCCGGCACCAGGTCAATACCAAAATAATATCCCTGTCCAGTGGCATACCCGACAGGTCTGTAGAAAAAATATCAGGGAAATCCCTCACAACTGGAACAAAATAAATACTGGGAGTCTCAGCTCCGACATCCCTCACAAAGGCAAGATACAAAAGACAACCCTTCCCAACCATATGTTGGGCCTTCAAGAAAGAAAGCACTCTACTAGGAACATAATCAGTCACACCTCGCCACTCGATCCGTTGCGCACTTGGTATAGCCAATGTGACTGTCTTAGGATGACAGTCCAGTATAGCGCGACACGGAAATAACCAATCCATGCCAAGAATGAAATCAAAATCCACCATACTAAATAATAAAAGATCAACTCGAGCCTCCAGACCCCCAATAGTCACCACACACGACTGGTACATACGACTACAACAACAGTATCGCCCACTGGGGTAGATACATGAACATGCAAAGAAAGAAACTCATGAGGCATACCCAAATAACGAGTAAAGTATGATGACACATAAGAAAAGGTGGATCCAAGATCAAATAATACAGAGGCATCTCTGTGGAAGACTAAAACAATACATGTAATAACAATATTTGAAGCAATAGCATCGGGTCTGCCTAGAAGAGCATAGAAATAGGACTGACAGCCTGCTAATCGACCTCCCCCTCTGGGGCGACCCCTAGCTGACTGACCTCCACCCCTAGCTGGCTGGGCGGTGGTGGTGGAGCAACTAGTGCTAAAGCCGATGACTGACCCCTCTGCTGGGATGAACTAGCAATGCGACTAGGACACTGCCTCCACATGTGGCCCATCTCGCCACACTCATAACAACTCCCAGGTGCTGGAGAAGGGGACTGAAGGCAACCCCTCGCACCAGAGTGAGTAGCAGATGCACTCGGCATAGAAGAGCCCTGAACTGATGGAGCACGGGATGGACTCTGAGCTGGAAGGGCACTAAGTGATGATTGGCCCCGCTGAGATCCATGATAACCATGACCCAAAGACGCCCCACGATAACCTGGGTGATTAGACTGACCATGTCGGAACTCTCGGCCTCTGTCGTGCTGAAACTGGCCTCTCGAAGGAGCACCACTGTAGCTGCCAGATCCTCGAGGCCTCTTGGACTCTCTCTCATCTTGCTCATAGCGACGAAAAGACTCAATCTCTCGGGCAATATCCACAACCTCCTCGAATGTAGCACCAGATACCCTCTCCTTGGTCATAGAATATGGAGCTGATAAGTAAGACCATCAATAAACCTCCTGATCCTTTCTCGATCTATCGCAACCAACCAGATGGCATGGCGAGCCAACTTAGAAACCTCAACTCATACTGCGACACAGTCATCTCCCCTTGACGCAGCCACTCAAACTACCTACGCAGCTCCTCTCTACGAGACTGCGGCACATACTTCTCTAGAAATAGAACGGAGAACTGCTGCTAGGTAAGGGGTGCTGCACCAACAGGCCTACGCCTCTCAAAATCCTCCCACTAAGTGAAAGCAGGTCCTGAAAACTGATAGGTAGTGAAAGCGACCCCGCTGGTCTCCATAATACCCGCGGTACGAAGCATCCTCTGACATTTTTCCAGAAAGCCCTAGGCATCCTCTCCCTCTACACTACTGAATGACGGAGCCTGAAGCCTACCAAATCTCTCCAACTTACGATGCTCGTCTTCTTGGATGGCAGGAACTACATAGTCATGAGCAGCTACAACTGGTTGGGCGAGGTGTTCCCCCGGTGTCTGAAATCCCTGCATGACCTGCTCAGATTTGCGAGAAGGAGGAATCTGACTACCTCCCCCAGCCGGAGAAGTAGCTACGGCAGTAGTGGATGAAACTGCCTGAGCTATGCCAGAGCAAACTGATAAGATCTGAGCCAAGGACTTCTGAAGACCCGGAATCATAATGGGCACAGCTCTGGGACTTGGTCCTGAACTGGGGCAGCTGGTGGATTTATAGATGCTACCCTCGCTGCTCTGCCTCTACCACGACCACGACTGCGCCCTCCGCCTCTGGTGGCCACCGCTGGTGGCACTGGTGGTCATCTACCATGGCCGGCAGTGCGTGTCCTCACCATTTGTGAGAGAATAGAATAATAGAAGTTTAGTACTCGAATCAACAAGTTCACACGACGAGAATTTCAAGAATATGAAGTTTTCCTAAAGGTTCTGCATCCTTTCGAGGATAAATACAAATGTCTCTGTACTGATCCGCGAGACTGTACTAAACCTGCTCATGACTAATGAGCCCCGTGTAACCTAGGCCCTGATACCAACTTATCACGACCCTAATCCCGAACCCGGTCGTGATGGCGCCTCTCGTGAAGACAAGGACAGCCTACTAAACCCATTTCACTTGTTAAAGCAGTTAAACAACATAAAATTAGTCTAAAACATGGCTTAAGGATAATAAGTAGCGGAAATACAACCCGACACAACCCTAACCGAGGTATCACAAGTCATGAGCATCTAACAATACCAAATTCTCAAATTTAACTACAGAGTTTTAAATACTGAACTAAGAAAGTAAAAGAAATAGATAGAGAGGAGCTCCAGGCTGCGAATGCCAACAACTACCTAAAGACTCCTCGAAGATCTGCCTGAAGCTGGAATGAATCAGGACTCGGGAGCGGGACCAGCTATGCCTGAATCTATACACAGGGTGCAGGGAGTAAAATCAGTACTCCAACTCAGTGAGTAATAAATATAAATGATGATTGAAAGTACAAAAACATGTAAGGCACAAGGCATTCTATATTGATGCAGTAAAATCAATTTAAAACAGTAAACCAGTGAAAAGTCAAGTGAAATCCTCTTTCAATAAGTAAATAAGTAATTGACAGGCAATTAAGGTAAAGTAAACAAATAGAAGTTTGCCCCTCGGGAACAGTATCAACCAATCCGCCCTTTGGGCAATATCTCAAAACAATACCAGCCCCACAGGCTCAATCTCATATCAGAATAGGTACCCGCACACACTAGGGGTGTGCAGACTCCCGGAGGGGCCCTTTACAACCCAAGCGCAATAACAAGCCATCTCGTGGCATCAAATATAGGCCCTCGACCTCATATCAATCAGGCCACCTCATCGCGTACATATCTCAGGCCCTCGGCCTCAAATCAGTATCAGTATTTCCTCACAATATAGGCCCTCGACCTTACTCAATCAAAAGAAATCATCACAAACCCCTCGAGGAATAGTAAACAGTGTTTCTCAGCCGAAACATCATTTAAATCTCAAAACTGAGTAAAAAGGCCTGGGTAGTAAAACATTGGAAAATAACGTGACTGAGTTCAAGTAATAAGTCAAAGTAGTGAGGAAAATATTAATAAAAAGCTCCGAAGGGTTCAAATAGTTGCACTAGGCCCAAATATGGCATTTAGCCCAAGTAATGAAGATAGAAAATAGTTTTTAATCAAATAAGCAATAAAATTATCCATCGGGATAGACCATGTCACAATCCCCAATAGTGTATGACCCCACGCTCGTCATCAAGTGTGTGCCTCACCTCAATATAGCACTACGATGTGCAATCCGGGGTTTCAAACCCTCAGAACATCATTACTCACCTCGAACCAGCTAAACCTCTAGCTCCGTCGAATCTATCCAAAATTAGAACGAGGGCATCAAAATATGCTAAGGGAACAAATCCCATGCGAAAATAATCAATAAAGGGCAAAAATCCCGAAATGACCAAAACCCGACCCTCGAGCCCACATCTCGAAATTCAAAAATTTTTACACCAATAGATTCCTTATCTCCCCACGAGTTCATACATACCGAGAATACTAAAATCAAAGTCCAAATGACCCCTCAAATCCTCATTTAAGGGCCGCTTAAACTCAAGCCCTAGTCCCCTATTTTTAGCTCTTTAATTCCTTAAATTACAGCATTAATCTATGAAATACTACCATATAAATGTGTTTTAGGTCCAAAATCCTTACCTCAATGAAGTTCTCTTGAATTCCCTCGCTCAAATCGCCTAAAAAGCTCCAAGACCGAAGTAAAAAATGGTGAAATAACCCAAATTCGCGAAAATGAAGTAACTTATATGTTCTGCCCAGGCCTTTTCGCATCTACAGTCCAAGGCCCGCTTTTGTGGTAGCACATTTGCGGCCAAACCACCGCTTATGCGGTTCTTCACTTAAGGCCCAAAATCGCATATGCGATAGAACTTCCGCATCTGCGGCTTTGCAGATGCGGCCATCTTGACCGCTTCTGCGGTAACTGCTCACCAGCCCCATTTTTCATCTGCGGCTTCCTCCCTCGCACCTGCGGTCCCAATTTCGCAGGTGCGAAAATACCAGAAGCAAAAAATCTGCAGCTTCCACAAACATCCAATTTCTCCATCAACCATCTGAAATCACCTTGAGGCCCCCGGGATCTCAACCAAAAGCACAAACATATCCTAATACCTTATTCAAACTTGTTCCAATCATCAAAACACTTCTAACAGCATTAAATCAACCCAAACACATCAGATTTAAGCATAAGTTTCTAAAAATCTTCTAAATTCCTCTTTTGATCAAAACCCCAACCAAACCACATCCGAATGACCTGAAATTTTGCACACACATCCCAAATGACATAACGAACCTACTGAAACTCTCGGAATTCCATTCCGACCCCTAGATCAATATCTCGCCTATCAACCAAAATCATCTGAGCTCTCTAACACACAATTCAACATCCAGTTGACTTTTCCAACTTAAACCTTCTTAAAAGAGACTAAGTGTCTCAAACTTCACCAAAACCAATCCGAACTCAATCCAACCAACTCGATGCCTCAAAACACACACAGGCAAATAATAAGAAGCAGGAATAGGGGAAACAGAGCGGTAACTCATAAGTCGACTGGCCGGGTTGTCACATCTACGAGTGAAACTTGAATGAACAAAACTAGGAAGTGTGTCTCCGAAGGGTGAAATCTTAATTAAAGAAGTGCGTATCCTGAATGTATATCTTGAAAGACCCAAATTAGGAAGTACGTCTCCTAGGGATGAACTCTCAATTTAGGAAGTGCATCTCCTAAAGGTATATCCTGAAAGACCCAGACTAGGAAGTGCGTCTCCTAGGGGTGAAATTTTAATGACTCAAACTAGGAAGTGCGTCTCCTAGAGATGAACTCTCAATTTAGGAAGTGCGTCTCTTAAAGGTATATCCTGAAAGACCAACACTAGGAAGTGCTCTACTAGGGGTGAAACTTTAATGACTCAAACTAAGAAGTGCGTCTCCTAGGAATAAACTTAAATGACCCAAATCTAGGAATTCTGTCTCTTAGGGGTAAAATCTCAATGTAGGAAGTGCGTCTCCTAAAACAAAAATATAAATTGAAATACCCAAACTAGGAAGTGTGCCACCTAGGGGTAGAACTGGAATGAACCACACTGAGAAGTGCATCTTATAGGGATAAAACTCAATTTACGAAGTGCGTATCCTAAAACAAAATATAACCTGAATGACCCAGACTAGGAAGTGCGTCTCCTAGGGGTGAAACTTCAATGACTCAAACTAGGACGTGCATCTCCTAGGAATGAATTTAAATGACCAAAGCTATGAAGTGCATCTCCTAAAAAGTATAATCTGAAAGATCCCTACTAGGAAGTCTGTCTCCTAACGGGTAAAACTTCAATGACTCCAACTAGGACGTGCGTCTCCTAGGGATGAATTTAAATGACCAAAAACTAGGAAGTGCATCTCCTAAAACAAAAATATAACTTGAAATACCCAGACTAAGAAGTGCGTCTCCTAGGTGTAAAATCTCAATTTAGGAAGTGCGTCTCCTAAAACAAAAATATAACTTGAAATACCAGACTAGGAAGTTTTTCTCCTATGGATGATGTGTGATCTTCTCAATAGCCTTTGCGTAAGCAGAATTGGGGCATTACACCTGAAAAATTCAAGCTTCCAAGCTTTGATGTAAACATAGCTTTCATCCCTGTTTCAGACAAAGAAGACTTGTGAGTTTAAAACACGGTGGTTAGCTTGTGGTATTGACCTTGAAGGCGACTGCTTCTACACTTTCCATGATAACTTTAATTTCAACTAGGAAGACCTTACATGTTATCGACTAACCATTTTCTTTCAACCCTTATCACAGAAAACACCTTCGATCTATTCGAGCCCAATATCCTCTATCTACTGAATTTTGCTCATGAATTGACATTTACTGAATCTTCGCATTTTACATGAATCCCAAAGCACGTTGATTGTTACGAACTCAGTGCGCATACTATTTTTTCTTGACTTATGCCACTTTGATATGCAAGCCAGATTCCGTTTTGTGCAATTGGAAAGCTGGTAGAAAATTTTTAAGTCATTTCTCACTTGTTCCGACCAAACAAACTCAAGAACAGAAAGTAAACAAACAAAAGGAACAAAGTAAGGGACAATGGAAAAGATGATACCTAACAAGAAAATTACAAAGTAGAAACATATCAGATGTGGATACCAACTCTAATGACCATGACATGCACTTTTGGATAAACTGGCCTAATTTGTCAAGCAAGTCTAATATTCAACTCTTTTTGTACCTCTTCGCCGTGAAACTGGGCTTCAATGCTCCGATTATCCTATCTGATTTACGATCCTTATTCACTTGTAGTGCCCGAAGGGTTTTCACCATCAATCCTCTCTCATTTTTTCTTTCTCTTAACTCTCCGTCACCACTATCAAGCCTCTCCCATTTTTTCTTTCTCTCAATTCCCCGTCGCCTTATGGTGCCTGTGAAGGTTTTTACCGATAAAACTCTCTCATTTTTTTTCCTTTTCTTCTTATTTCCTCAGATTCTGCATATGACAAGGCATTTACCACGATAGAAATATCATATGCTCCTGGCTTGTCTAGCTCGGCACTCTCAAAGATTATCTAGGAGGTCTTTTTGGACTGTAATGTGGATTTTGGACATGGTTAGAAATTATAGATATCATAAAGGCTCAAAATAAATAAGACAACGGGGTTAATTTATATATAACTTTTTGAATCCATTATAAAACTTTGCCCTAATTTCTAAAATAAGGGAATTTGATTCTTGTTTTTTTTCTTTTTGATATGGAATTTTTATGAAATACTGGCCCACACTCGACTTCGTGGGATTATAAAATATTTTATTTGGTGCGACCGAACCTTAAGGCTGCCTACGTATCTTGTGGTGACAAGAATCAGGTCGAACGTCGTTCAAAAGACTACTATTTGTTGCTGCTATTTTCCTTTCCTTTTCTTTTTATTTTTTTTCTTTTTGATTTTTTTTTGAATGAAGTTTCTAAAGAAAACCTTGTTGGTCATGAAATTTTTTCTTTTTTTTATGTAATGACTCTAACTCGATTCCAATAGAAGGGAGGTCAAGAAATTAGCATGGGCTGAAAAGGGGTAACTAATGGTATAAAGTATTTTGGTAGCAGAAAGAGGGTCTCCCAATCCATGAAAATGCCAAGTATAACATTTCTTTTGCAGCTGCATTGATATCACTAATATGCCTTTCACTTCTTTTAGTGCCTTGTCAATTACAGAACTCTCGTTGGGTGATTTCTTCTTCATGGATACCCTCCGTTTGTTTGGAGCAAACTCCCTTGGCTTTATCTCATAAATTGAGGTGCACTTGAACTGAAAACTGCTCGCTTCAATTTTTCTGGGATGCACTCTCTTGTAGCAAATTCTTGGCATTCTATTAACATTCCAAACTATCTGCCCCTGATTCACACAATTCGGGTTTAAAATGATCTCGAGATATCCAAATATTTATTTATTTCCCTCAAATATCTCTATCATCTTAAAAAATGTTTCATTGTTTCATGATTAGACTAACTTTTAAGAACAAGCTAAGAATTACGCGTGCATGTCATGTCCCTAGAGCCAGCATGAAAGAACTACAAAAGGAAAATGGAACTAAACAAAAACTGACTAGAGATAATATAAAACAGGAAATTGCATTAGACAAACGGTGAAAGGGTTTGCACAACAAAACAAGCAAAATACACTGGGGTTACCAGCTTGGAAAAATCTAAATAACACTAAAAGAGGTACTACGACTAAATAAACTAGGCAAAATAAAAGGATTGAAGGGTTTGAGTCACAAGACAATATCTGGATTATAATCGTGAAATAACCCGGATAAGAGAAATGACAACAAAATAAACCACCAGGACTCTTCCCCAGGTAACCAAGAAAGGAGCGTCTCTCCAATTACCAAGCTCGACATCATAGCCACTGAGTTCCACATCAATATTATCAAGACCATTACCAACTTTAATATCATTAACTTCAGTCAGCAAGTTCCCAAGAGGACTCTCATACTCATTATCACCACGCTTCATCCCCACAAAGTGTGCATCATCATATGCAGGCAAAGGATTCTACGTGATATTCTAGGTGTCACTGTCCTCGATCACAATTATCCCTTCTTGAATCATTATTTCTATTTCCCTTTTCAAAGCACTACAATCTTCATTGCTATGACCTTTGACAATAGAGTGGTACATTCACCGTATAGTAGGATCACAACCTTTTGCATATGGGTCCGGAGTATAGCCGAGGAGCGACTCAATCAGGCCAGAATGTTTTAACTTTTCAAACAGGCTTGTGTAGGATTCTCCGATTGGCATGAAACTATTTCTTTGCCTTTGTTCCCCTCCGTGCCCCAATTTTCTAGGGTTGTTGGATGCTCAAAAATATTGCGAAGGTAAAAGTGTATTATGCGGTGCTGGCGCTCGTCATAAGGAGTGACCCAGTGGTTGGACAGATGACCGGACGTTGTTCAGAGGATAATACTGGGGTGGATTATGTGGAGCTCGGGGATAGGTTTTGGGTTGTGGTTGAGGTTGAGTATATTTGTGAGGTTGACACGTTGGACCATGTCGTGATCCTGAGACAACCATGGAAACATCATCATGTTCCTTCTGACCCATCAAGCTTCATGTGTCATTCTGAATTGCTTGTGTTGTGGCTTTTAAAGCATAATAGCTCATGATCTTGCTCGACTTCAGCCTATCTTCTACCATTTCTCCTATTTTTACCACATCATTAAAAGGCTTACTCACATCCGAGATCAAATGTCCAAAGTAAGTAGGCTCTTAAGCTTGAAGAAAATACTTGGCCATCTCGTCTTCTTCCATCAGGGGATTGACTCGGGAAGCTTGCTCTCTCCATTTGAGCCCGTATTCCCTAAAGCTTTCATTAGGCTTCTTTTCCATATTGGTGAGGGATACGCAATCCGAGACAATTTCTATATTATACTGAAAGTTTCGGGTAAAGGCCTGATCCATATTGTCCCATGTGTACCACCTGCTAGCGACTGGGAAGGTGTACCATTCCAGGGATGCATCGCTTAAACTTTGACTGAAATAGGCCATCAATAGCTCATCCTTCCTGCCAGTGCCTCTCATTTTACTGCAATAACCTCTCAGATGGGCTACGGGATCGCCATGTCCATTAGACAAATCCAACTTTGGCATATTAAACCCAGTAGGCCATTGGATGCCAGGAATCAAGCACAAGTCTTTGAAAGCCACGCTCACCTTTCTCCCTATCTCTTGCATGTTTCTTCAAGTCCGCTCTATGATTTTCACCTTCTTGGATATCTCATCTTGCTCTACCATCTTAAGAGGTTTTTCAGTTTCACCGAGAGGCTCAAAATTAGGAGCGTAAGAGTATGTATCCGAGACCATGAAAGTTGGTTCTGGAGTATAGTATTCGAATCGGGGACTTTGAACACAGTCACGCTAGAGGATCGAGGAAAAGTAGCCGGTGGAGGAGCTACAAAAACATGAGTGGTCAAAGAATCGGGATATGAGGTAGTTTGGGTGGGCGGAGTGTGAAAAGGTTGTAGGGAGATATCAGCAGTAGTAGGAATCTAGATTTGTGACAGTGGCACAATTGTGACAAGACTTTTAGTGTAGTTAGTGGGAAATAATTGTGGGGGACGCCCACTAATCTAGGCTTGACATAATTCGGCCATCTTTCCTTTCAACCTTAGGACCTATTGTTTCAACTCAGATTCTGATTCAACTATCTCCTTAGGCGGATCCACAACACCTATGTCCAAATCTTTGCCAGCCATGGCTACCTTGCTCTTGGACCTTGTGTTGTATGGAAGAATTACCAGTTTAAGAACCACAAACCAACCACCCTTCTGCTATAATGAGGATAACAAAGAGGAACAAAATGAAGTCATTATGTTAGTGTTAGGGCATTTAATGACTAAGAATGTCACATTGCGTGCAATGTACCTAATAACAATTAACGGTTCAAAAATGACTTTGAGGGTCACAAAGTCACTTGGCATCATCCCAATTTGTTCATTTTAATTTTCTCCTTTCTTTTCTTTCTAGCACTTCTTAGCTTGCTCATTTTCATTCCTCTTTTTTTCCTAATTGTCACTCTTTTCTTTCCTCTCATTTCTCACATCCCATTATTCCATCTTTTTTTTGTTTCTTTTTTTCCTTTTCTTTTATTTTTTAAAAATGATTCGATCGAACCCTCTGTAGGTTGCCTACGTATCATGTTCCACATAAATTAGACCATGCATAGATCCGAAAAAGTAATGGATAAATTAAACTAAAAAATAAAAATATTTTTGGATTATTCATTTACAATTTTTTTTAATACAAAATCAGAAAAACGATAACAAGAGACTCGACAAACTCATCTAGACTATGATAGATTCTGACACCACCTGAAAGACTCGGTACTATTAGAAAGGACTAGAAAGTAAAAGACGACATAAAAGGAAGGAAGACTCAAAACATAAAAGAAATCTCCTTAAGAAGCCCCTCAATGCAGCAGTCCTGACTTGATGGTCCCGGGGTGTCTGTCATGCTCAAACTCTGATAAGTAGATCCACACCTGTATGAGAAAACTAAAACCAAATAGAGTTAAAGATTTAGAATACTATGTGAGACAATAACACTCCCTACTGGACACATGCAAGACATGATTGAGGCGATCTTTGCAAAATGGCCTACGTGGCCAAAAGTTGTTCTTAGTGCAAACTCGACAAAGGTGGCCTCAAAGACATGGAAAAATCACTTTACCGAAATGACCCATTTTATAGAAATGGCCTATGTGGCCATAAAATGGCTAAGCATTGCAAATTCAATAGAATGGACCCTAAATAGAGAGGACACCTTTTTGTGGACTTAGGACTCTAAGACATGGGTTAATTGAACCACTTTTGTGAAAATAGTCCTATTTTGCAAAACGGCCTATGTGACCAAAAACAGCTAGACATGCAAATTCGACAAGGATAGCCGTTAAAGTAAAGAGACATCTAATTGTGGATTGAAGACTCTCCAGACACAATTAAACAAGCCACTTTGTGAAAACAGCCGTATTTTGCAAAACGATCGATGTGGCCAAAAGTGGCTAGAGATGAAAGATTTGGATACGACACTCGAATCCAAGAACCTAAGACTCACTAAGAAGACTGGACCGTATGTGGGCTAACTACGTATCCCTCCCCAAAAGATGAGAATCAGGTATGCGTAGTTCGGGAAGATTGGATACGGGCAAGAATTAAAAAAAAACAACTGATTTGGAGAAAATATATTTTTTGTGTTTTTTTTAATGATGGGAAAATGCAAATCTTTTTGGATTTTTCTATTTTCATTTTTTGGTGTTTTTCTTCAAATGAAATGTGAAAGACCTTCCGGCTTTGTAACTGATCCAATCCTCGTTCTAAATTAGGGTATGACTCTAACAGAAAAAAAATCACGCCAGCATGCACTTTCTAGAAGATTTAGAAGACTTAGAGAAAAGAGGGTTTCATAATAGTTTATATACAGTTCAGCAATATCAAAGCGGTAAAAAGCGATATTTAACACATTAGGCTCGAACACATAAAAATCAGATAATAAATAAAAGCCAACTATAATAGTTATTCTAAGCTCGAATTCTAAATCCTGAACTAGAAGTTCTAGGTTCTTTTCCCCAGCAGTGTAGCCAGAGCTGTCACACCTCCTTTTTTCCCCAAAAGAGGTTTAAGAAGTTTTTCCAATTAAAGTGACATTAATCAAAACAGAATTATTTATTCAATTCGGAGTCGCCACTTGGGGTAATTTATAGTGTCCCAAGTTACTGGTTTATTTTTAATCCGGAATCGAAGAAATTGACTCTTATTTATGGTCTGCAAACACAGAAGACCAGGTAAGGAATTCTGTTAACCCGCGAGAAGGTGTGAGGCATTCTCTAGTTTCGTGATTTTAGCACGGTCGCTCAACTATTAATAATTGGCCTAATTATCTAATTTATTACATGTAAAAAAACCTATTGTGCATTCTTAACTTTATAACCACTTTTATTTATTAATGGAATTTGTTTGAACAAGTCGCAATGTCGTGCACTCGTTTGTTTTGTACACATTGAAAATTGCGTCGCGGGCACCGTACCCACGATCTACAACATGTTTAATTTTATTATTATTTAAAATTATTGTCGGGTCATAGGAAATGCACACCCGAATTGAGATTTACGTATCGTGACCATGCCACGGGAACTGTACCCATGGCCACCATAATTTATTATTGATCGTGCCTAAATCATGCTTCGATATTTATGAATTATTCTCTAAACAATTTTGAGATTACGCGTGAAAGGCCTGCGATTATGGAGCTCTTTTGCTAAAAGAGATTTGATGCTCATAACAATTTAACTCTTCATTTCACATACTTGGCCAAACCCAATTCCTAATGCATGGCAAAAATTAATTACTAATGAGCCCATCCTTTTCCCATACCCCGGCCTAATATTCAGACAATTTCATATCCAACAATAAAACCAGTTGTCAAACAAGAGATCCAAAATAAGCAATTAAAGAAACAGACATTCAAGAACAAACCTAAAAAAATTTACCCAACCTTACACCTAAAATTAATGCAAAGCCTGAACGATCCTTTAATCCATACTTTTAGGTTGCTAAATCTTAATCACCCTAATAATTTATCATTATTAGGGATCAAGGACTAAACCAAATCATCCACTTAGAGCCACATAATGTAATAACACGACACTAAACTTTCGTCACCTTTTAATGATTAATTCTTTTCATTCATCCTCTTTCCTTAAAAGGACAATCATACTTTATGGGTTAAGTCACTCCTAAATAAAGTGGGATTACCTTATACTATTTTTTAGTCATGATTATATTTTTTGAACAAAATCTTTTGTAATGATCCAGCCGGTCGTTTTGATAAATTAAGCTCTGTTCGGTAGTGTAAGGTCTGGAACAGATTCATAATATGAGTATCGACTTGCGTGCATGGATGAATTAAGTTAACGGATAATTTAGAGTCAAATTGGAAGAAGGAATCTAGTTTTGAAGTTTAAAAGATAAGACTTTGACCAGAATTTGACTTTTGAGTAAACGACACCGAAATGGGTTTTGGGTGATCTCAACAACTTCCTATGGTAATTTTGGACTTAAGCGTGGGTCCAGATTCAAATTTTGAGGTCGCAAGATAATTTGAGGCTTTTCAGCGAAAGTTGGAAAAGTTGAAGTTTGGAAAATGGAGAAGTTTGACCCACAATTGACTTTTGTGATATCGGGGTCGGAATGTAATTCTGAGAGTTGGAGCAGCTCTGTTATGTCATTTTGGACTTGTTACAAAATTTAGTGTCACTCCGGGTTGATTTGATAGGTTTCGGCACAAGTTTTTGAAGTTGGAAGATTTAGAAGTTCATAGTTTGATTCATGGTGCTATTTATTGTTTTTGCATTGTTTGATATAATTTGAGACCTCGAGCGAGACGGTGTTAGGTTATATCACTTGTTTGTGTGTTTAAAAAGGATCCTGGGGGACTTGTGTGTGTTTCGGATTATTTTGGGCTTCTTTGGATGCTGATTATCTGATATCTAGTGTTGTTCTTCGCATTCGCGAGGAGCCTCTTGCGTTCACGAAGAAGAATTTGGCTTCTGAAAGTTTGTTCTTCGCGTTCGCGAAGAAGGAATCTCGATTTCACTGGTCTGACTTCGGAGGCTCATATCTCACAACATATAAAGCATTCGGAGATGATCCAAAAATAAAAGTTGTAGCTTTTTGTGTATAGTTTTAAGAAATGTAATTTAGAATTTAGATTTATGTACAAAACGTTGTGATATTTACACTACAGGCTGTCCGGGAAGAGTTCGAAAATCTTTGCTGCACAGGGTTAACTTTGGAAGCTTATATCTCACAATATATATTAACTTAGGAAATGAGAAATATATGAAACTATATCCCTTGGTGTCTAGTTTTGATAACATCAAACCATTTATTATTTGGAGTTTTGTTTAAAATGTTATGGCCATTATACTAAAGGCTGTCTGAAATGAGTTTGGAAATTGTTGAGGAGGAATTTACACATCGCGAATGTGAGAAAAGGGGTGCAAATGCGAAGAACAACCACTAGGCAGGCAAAATATATCCCCAAATCAAGGGTTAGACCATTTTATTCATATCTTGACTTGTGGAGCTCGGTTTTGAGCGATTCTTTGAGGGGTTTTCACACAAATCGATTGGGTAAGTGTTCTTCATCTAGAATCTAACATATTCCATGATTTTATCTTCATTTTCATCATTTACTTTGTGTTTTGGATTTAGAAAAAGTGGGTTTTTGAAGAAAATTCCTAAAATGAAAAATCATGATTTGAGGGACCAAATGGTATCGAAATTTGATAAATTTTGGATGGTTGAACTCATATCGGAATGGATGTTCGGTTTTTGTAAAATTTGTCGGGTTCCGAGCTACGGGCCCGGGGGGTCGACTTTTTGGACCAATTTTTGGATTTTGTTAAAGATTGAGACTTCATGATCTGGAATAGTTTCTGGTGTGTTTTATTTGTGCTTTGAAGTTAATTTGGTTAGATTTGAGCCGTCCGAAGGTCTTTTCACCCGAGAAGTGCATTTTAGAGTATCGGGTTGTCGTCTTTGAGGTAAGTATCTTGCCTAACCTTGTGTGGGGGACTTCCCCTTAGGATTTGAGTGTGCTATGTTGATTGTAATTCATGTACGCGAGGTGACGAGTGCGTCCTCAGATTTATTTGTGGAAAAATTGGCCTTTTAGGGTTCTTAGGTCCTTATATTCATTGTGTATGAATGTGCACTTGATATGCTTGAGTTTTCCACTTACTTGTTTCACCTCTACATGCTCTAATTGGTATTAATTGCTTATGATTTATTCTTATTTCCTATTTGACTCTTATTTTGCTTCACTGAAGATTTTTACCTATTCTATTGTCATGATATCTTTCATAACTGCTCATTTTTATTGGAAATTATTATTATCTCCCATATAATTGTTTAGTCTTAATTGAGGTTATGATTATCTTCCCTCTGCTCATCCTTAATTGAAATTATTGTATATTCTTCGTAAATTTCCCAACCTTAAAAAAAAGTTTAGATATCCTATATTTAGTTGATATTTCCTTATTTGGAATTATTTGATTTGTGTTAGCTTCCTTGTTGTTGAATTACATATTGTGGGATCGTCGCTTTGTATTATTTTCACCCTTGTTGAGCAGTTCTTATTACGCTTAGTATTCTCTATTGTTGTTATTCCTTGCGATCTAGTTTT
The DNA here is from genome assembly GCA_026770625.1 of Nicotiana glauca. NCBI lineage: Eukaryota > Viridiplantae > Streptophyta > Magnoliopsida > Solanales > Solanaceae > Nicotiana > Nicotiana glauca. Next base: position 45,708 of record MU755865.1, on the reverse strand, counting down.
ACCATCTCCGTGATTGAAAGTTCTTGATTTGATTTACTTGTTCTGTTCTTGTATATATTGTCATTGTTGCTATTGTACCTGTTATGGTGGTGTACGAGGTTACTGCCGTGCGGTTGTTGATATTGTGATGCATGAGGTTTCTGTCGTGCAGTTGTTGATATTGTGATGCATGAGGTTTCTGTCGTGCAGTTGTTGTTATGGGGTTGCATGAGGTTTCTGTCATGCTATTGCTACTATTGATATATTTCACATATGGCATAACAAGGTGGGGTATGTATATATATGCTTATATGTGGGTTTTGCATGTGGCGAGACAAGGTATGAACATTATGATGCACGTGTGACAAAACAAGGCGGGCACTTATTATGTTATTATTTGCACACGTGGTGAGACAAGGTGGGCTATATCAGGGATTGATTGTGATGATTTGTGATGGCCTGGGGGCATTCGTGTTGTTTGATATTGTGTTGTGGTACGCTAACCTATATGAGCTTTATCTCGAGGAAGTTGTGAGGAAACATCTTACGTGCTATCTGTTGATTTTCTTATACTTATTAGCTAGTAGGAACTATGTTAAAGCACTTGCACACGAATACATGTAGTTGAATACTCTTATTGGTTGTGAAGTCCTCCTGATTTTGCTGAGTATATATGCACACCCTTTTTCATTTGTTATATATGTGAGAGTTGCTCTAGTTAGCAAGTAAGAGCATGACCATGAGGTGTGATGGGGGCACAAGATGCTAAGTGTTAGATTTTAGGTACTGGGACTCGTGAGCCGTAATTTGTTCGAGATTCGATACTTCATGGAAATTGTTGGAAAAGACCTGATGTGAAAACTGTTGTAGAATCTGAGTTATTGCTTACCTTTATGGTATTGTGAATTTAGGATTTGGGTTTGTGTTTTCTCTTGCTCTTCTATGTCATTATTTTGGTATTTTCGTTGTTACTTGTCGTTTTCTTCCCTTATTGTGATTGTAGTACTGTTAGCCTTTTTGTGTAGTCTTTATACATACATCATGTTCCATTGTTCCTATATTTGTACAGTTTATTGGACCGGTAGGTGTCTTGACTGTTCCTCGTCACTACTCCACCAAGGGTAGTCTTGACACTTACTGGGCACCGCTATGGTGTGCTCATGCTACTCTTCTGCACATTTTTGTTGTGCAGATCTAAGTATCGATCATTAGTAGCTGTGTGGATCATTGCTGAGGAGACTCAAGTTAAACCTACTGCTGTATTTTGCAGGCTTCAGAGTCACCTTCTTACTTATATTCAACTGTTTTCACTCTTTTCCGAACAGTTATATTAAGAAGTTGTAGCTAACTCTGTAGAGCTTATGACTTGTACTACCGGGTTTTGAGAATTATAAATTTTGTAGAGATTTCTTCTTTAAGATTGTTAAATTTCATTTCTTATTGTGGTATTTATGTATGAGTTAGGCTTACCTAGTCCCGAAGACTATGTGCTATCACGATACCCAAGCGGAGGGACAGTTGGGTCGTGACAAGTTGGCATCAGAGCTCTATTTTCATAGGTGCCACGAGTCATAAGCGAGTTTAGTAGAGTCTTGTGGATCGGTATGGAGACGGTTGTACTTATCTTCGAGAGACTACGGATCTATTAGGAAAATCTCACTTCTTTCATTCCTATTGTGTGAGCTTATTGATCTCCGTGTCCGAACTATTATCATTCCATTCTTTCACAGATGGTGAGGACATGTGCTGCAGTTACCGATAACGCTTCTCCCGCAGCATCTGTCTCTAAAGGCAGAGACAGAGGCTGACGAGGAGTACGTGCCATAGCTAGAGAACCTACCAGAGCAACTTTTGAGGAGCTGTTAGTAGCTCCAGTTAGGGGCAGATACCGGAGGTGCCTGCTATTACCCCTGGACTTCAGGAGACCTTAGCACAGTTCCTAAGCATGTTTGGTTCATTGGCTCAGGTGAGGTTGATTCCGGCTACTCCAACTACTTCACAGACCGAGGGAGGGACTCATAATCCTACCGCCCATGCTCTAAAGTAGCAAGTTCATGTTGTTCAGGTTCCGGGCAACATGGTAGCACAACCTGTGGTTCCAGTTCAGCCCATAGTCGGGGCAGCAACATCTAAAGAAGAGTAGCTTAGGCTTGAGAGGTACAAGAAGTACGACCCCTCCTACCTTTAGTGCTTTGGCTTTAGAGAGTGCACATGGGTTTTTGGAGGAGTGCCATCGCATTCTCCACACTATGGGTATTGTTGAGATGAATGAGGTTGCTTTTACTACGTTCTAGCTTAGGGGAGTGGCTTATCAATGGTGGCGGGCATATGAGTTGGGCAGCCTGGCCGAGTTAGATTCACTTACATGGGTTCAATTTTCGGAGATGTTCTTAAGAGATTTCGTACCTCGCTCCCTTTGGGATGCATGACATGTTTAGTTTGAGGAGCTGTGCCCGGGAACTATGTCAGTATTAGAGTACGCCATTGGCTATAGTGATTTGGCAAGACATGCACCGATTTTGGTTTCTACTATTCGAGAGAGAGTCCATCGGTTCATTGAGGGACTCCATTCCAGCATCAGGAATAGCATGGTCCGGGAGTTGGAGATAGATATTTAGTATTAGTAGACCGTGAGTATTGCTAGGAGAGTGGAGGGCATGCTGGCTCAAGAGAGAGAGGAGCGAGAGGTCAGGCGAGGCTAGGAGGGAGCGGAAAGGTGGGGCCATGAGAGAGAGGGTGTACGAGATCAGGAGAGAGAGTTCAAGAATGCATCGTAGATCGAGAATATCTGCTAGTCCTTATTTTGGAGGCACGGTGCGACATAGTAGAGGTTTTGTGGGTTAGCCAGTTCATTTCACGCTTCAGGCTTTGCATAGTGACTCAGGGGTTCATGGGTCTTGGAGTACCCGTACCGCAAAGTACCCATAGTCTTGTCAGTAGAGAGGTTGCTTTGAGTATGGATATACTTTCCATATGGTGAGAGATTGTCCCAGACTTTAGGTCGATGTGTCACAGTGAGGTATTCAGGCAAGTAGAGGGCGTCCAAAAAGGGGAGGCCCGACTCATTGATGTGTTTTATATAGTAGGCTTAAGGCCTCTACACGAGCTGAATGTCATTTAGGTATGATTTCGGTTTGTTATAGAGGAGCACCATCCGTAGTTCATTACAGTTCTGCTTATCGGGGGGAGTTCCCCTATTTGTTTGTCCACTTATGGGTGCATTTTATGATTAGCACTCTATTTATATGATTACCCTACTGGGAGGATCTATGAGTGATAGTCGTGTGTATCATATTTTTCTAGTCATTTTCGAGAGTTATGAGACTAGTAGTAGATTCTTGTTGTCCATTTCGGTAGGTTTGATGTGATTTTTGGGTATTTTTTACTACGAGTTGTGATTTTTATGCTCCACTGGTGTGGGAGCTAGTACGTGTTGTAATTTTGTTGATGGAACTGATCTACTGAAAGGTTTCAACTGGTTTAATGTACACACTACTTCTGATTCAGAGTGAAGGGCGGGAACCTCGTGCTTTCATATGATTTGATGTGTTGATATCGTAATGTGTATCGCGGTAGGAGTTATATCAGAATGAGATCCTTGTGATTATTTTATATTCTTTAATTCTTTCTTGTTATATTGTTTTGTAGATTAGTATTGACAAAAAAATTTGTGCTTGTCGGGCTTGTTTGATAGTTCCCTTATGTGTTTCCTTTCCATATTCAGCCATTTTTGTTATGTGCTTCTTGAGTTTTAGCTTGTGGTATGTGTGACCATTGGTATTAGCTGAGATTTGGTGCTTCGACTGTTTAGTTATGTGGCTTTCGTGGTTATTTTATCATCGCTAGTGTTGTTGAGGTTTGAAATGGGTTCCTATTGAATATGAGGCTTATGGTCGGTGCTAAATTTGATTTCGGGTGAATATTGTGATAAACAATGTTACTGTGGGCCTATGTGTGATGTGTCATGTTGTAAGGTTGTACTATATAGGCCTTGGCATGAATTGATGCTTTAGGATTCTTAGGTCCTTATATTCATTGTGTATGCATGTGTACTTGATATGCTTGAGTTTTCCAATTACTTGTTTCACCTCTACATGTTCTAATCAGAATTAATTGCTTATGATTCATTCTTATTGCCTATTTGACTCTTATTTTACTTAACTAAAGATTTTTACCTCTTCTATTGTCATAATATATTTCATAACTGCTCGACTTTATTGAAAATCATTATTATCTCCCCTGTAATTTTTTATTCTTAATTGAGGTTACGATTATCTTCCCTCTGCTCATCCTTAATTGAAAATGTTGTATATTCTTTGTAAATTGACCAACCTTAAAAGAAGTTTAGATATCCTATATTTAGTTGACATTTCCTTATGAATTATTTGATTCATGTTAGCTTCCTTGTTGTTGAATTACATATTGTGGGATCATTGCTTCATATTATTTTCTCCCTTGTTCAGTTGTTCTTATTACGCTTAGTATTCTCTATTGTGGTTATTCCTTGTGAGCTAGTTTTACCGTCTCCTTCTAATCGAAAGTTCTTGAGTTGATTTACTTGTCGTGTTCCTGTATATATTGTCATTGTTGTTGTTGTACTTGTTTTGGTGGTGCACGAGGTTACTGCCGTGCGGTTATTGATATTGTGATGCACGAGGTTTCTGACGTGCAGTTGTTGTTATAGGGTTGCACAAGGTTTCTGCCATGCTATTGCTACAATTGATATATTGCACATGCGGCGTGACAAGGTGGGGTATGTATACATATGCTTATATGTGGGTTGCGCATGTGGCGATACAAGGTGAGAATATTATGATGCACGTGTGGAAAAACAAGGCGAGCACTTATTGTGTTATTATTTGTACACATGGCGAGACAATGTGGGCTATGTCAGGGATTGATTATAATGATTTGTGATGGCCTGGGGGCATTCTTGTTGTTTGATATTGTGTTGTGGTACGCTTACCTGTATGAGCTTTATCTCGTGGAATTTGTGAGGAAACATCTTACGTGTTGTCCGTTATTTTCCTTATGCTTATTAGCTGGTAGGAACTCTGTTAAAGCACTTGCACAATCATACATATAGTTGAACACTCCTATTGGATGTGAAGTCCTCCTGATTTCGCTGAGTATAGATGCACACCCTTGTTTACTTGCTATATATGTAAGAGTGGTTCTAGTTAGCAAGTGAGTTGTCAGCATGACCATGAGGTGTGATGAGGGCACATGATGCCAAATGTTAGATTTCAAGTACTGGGACTCATGAGCTATAATTTGTCCGAGATTCGGTACTTCATGGAAATTGTTTGATAAGACCTGATGTGAACACTGTCGCCGGATCTCAGTTATTGCTTACCTTTACTGTATTGTGAATTTAGGATTTGGGTTTGTGTTTTGGCTCTCTCTTCTATGTCAATGTTTTGGTATTTCCACTGTTACTTCTTGTTTTCCTCCCTTATTGTGATTGTAGTATTGTTAGTCATTTCGTATAGTCTTTATATATACATCATGTTCCATTGTTCCTATATTTGTACAGTTTATTGGATCGGTAGGTGTCTTGACTGTTCCTCGTCACTACTCCACCGAGGTTCGTCTTGATACTTACTAGGCACCGCTGTGGTGTGCTCATGCTACTCTTCTGCACATTTTTGTTGTACAGATCTAGGTTTTGATCATTCATAGCTGTGCGGATCATTGCTGAGGAGACTCACGGTAAGCCTACAATTGCGTTCGCAGCCTTCTTACTTGTATTCAACTGTTTTCACTCTTTTCCGGACAGTTATATTTAGAAGTGGTAGCTAACTATAGAGCTTATGACTTGTACTACCGGGTTTTGGAAATTATAAATTTTGTAGAGATTTTTGCTTCAATACTGTTATATTTCATTTATTATTGTATTATTTCAGTATTAGTTTGGCTTACCTAGTCCCTAAGACTAGGTGCCATCACGATACTCAAGTGGAGGGAAAGTTGGGTCATGTCATCTTTCTCCTAAACTCAAAAACTCATCCCTGTTGGAATTTTAACGAAGAAAGGAAGTAAGCTAATTGGCAAATGCATATTTTAACAACTTCCTAAGGGTGAAGGATCATATGAACACTCTGTTTAAACCTGATTTAACTAAGAAAATTCATACCCTTAACCCATGAAACTTAAACAAACTTTTAACGGCTCTTAATATATTTGAAACTCGCCAAATAAAAGGAAAAATGGAAGAATTGAACCTATTAAGAAAGGTCTTTCTAATAGCAAAAATTGAGAAGATTCAGTTACAAATTCTGACTCCAAAACTCAGCAAAAGAATGACAACAACTAGTTCAACAACGGAATTATTAACATGAACCACAAGCGGACACTCGAACCGACAACGACTCAATTAAACTCAAACGAAATCCATTTCGAACAGAAATCCAGAGAAAAGAACAGGAACTTCTTCTTCTTGTGTGTGCGCGTGTCTCTTTAGAATAATAGGAGAGATGATAGCTTGGTCTTCTTTGTGGTGCGTGGTTGATTTCGGTGGAAGGTGGCAGCTGGAGGCGGCTTGTTTACCGTGAAAATGGTAACAACAATTAAATTTGTAAATGGGATTCTAAAAATACGTGATCTATTTTATGATATTTTTTAGAGCAGTTGATGCTAGGAGTATGAAGTTTGACGAAGAGATGCTAGCTAAAACGAGGCAGTAGTCAAACCGAGGGGCTTGCTGCCCGGGCTTCGGGTTGGTCGACGGAAGGCCTCGAGGTTAATATCCGGCTTGAGCTCGAGCTATCGAGGATAGTTGGGAATGGGATAACAGTTAAGATATAATTAAAGGAGGCTCTTTAAGGCCAATATCGAACAATAAACGAAGAACAAGTATGAAAGCGAGAAATAGAAAGAGTAGCCTCGAGCAAATGAGTAAGAGAGAAAAGAGAGGAAGCGAGGGAGAATATTGATCTTGTGTAGAATAGTTGGAGCAACAACCATCCTTTACAAGGTGGTGAGGATCTCCTTTATATATTAGGGGGAATAAAATATAGTACAGAATGCATTAAGTGTAAAGACGCGGGGACGGCACGGCTAGGTACGATACTAGACTCTGCTGATGCTAGTTGCTCGCCTTGGGAGTTCCCTACCCTCATAATCTTTGTTGGGTCAAACGTGAATAAACCTTGGGGGAGGGAGCTTGACCACAACCTCGCAGCCTCGAGATACCGATATGACTTACTGAACACACCTTAATGGCGAGAAATTGGTCCCTCCGATTTCACCGTATACAAATAGTCTCCACATTTCCTAGAGCGAAGTAATAAGAAAATATCTTGAACCGTCGTCTTGAGGTCATCATTGCCGTGACGACAACCATTTAAGAGCATTAAATGCCATGTTCCAGAGAGCTGTGCAAGGCCGCTGTCATAAGCGATAATCCAGGAACCCATGAACTGCCTTTGGCTCGTCCTTTTCGCTCCCCAAGCGGTTCCTATAAATGCACCCGCTCCTTGACACTTCTTACTTTCACCCTATTTCCAAGCTCATAAGTCAGAATCCTTTGTCCTTTACATCCTTTCATATTTTTATAAAAGAATTTTTACCATTGACATGGCTAGGACTTCTAGGATGGTTCCCCCGCGGAAAGACACCGCATCATCATCCTGATCGCCTAAGGAGGCAACCAAAGAAATTCCTTCATTGGAATAGTGCACCCCACCTAACCTCGATATGTCAGATAATCTTAACTTTGATGCCACTAAATCTATACTGGGCCGGTGTGAGCATGTGTCCAGATATATTAACGTTGTGACCAATATTAGCAAGGTGAGGAAGGACTACCGATGGAGCAAGAAAGTGGGGGTGGAGATTCCTTGTCCCAATAATAATATAATGGACCATAAGGCCAACTTCCTTTATGTGTACACCTACCCATTCACCATGGGTCCCGATAATTCTTCTGAGTCCTCTCCCTTGGAGATAGACCCAGTTATCCTTGAGTTCTGCGATCGATACCAAGTGACACTTGTTTAGATATACCCTTCTTTTTGGAGGATAATGTTGATGCTTCGCCATTTCAACGAAGGGGTTGAGGGTGAGATCTTTACCCTCAATCATCTGATCAGGATGTACATCCCTCAATTTTATTGAGGTTTAATCAGGCTCCGCCATCAGTCCAAAACATCTTTTTTCTCGAGCATTGATGAGGGAAAGGATCAAAGATGGATGAGCAGGTTTATCCATGTAAAGACCTCGGATATCATCTCGACCCAGAGGATGCCCTTTCTGAAGAGGTGGAATACCCGGCGTAAGCATTTTTCTCTTCAGTCGCTTTTCAACTATTCTTCATTCTGAAATAATGATCTTTTTGTGCTTCTTGTAGCCGCTGCTTAGTACCCGGAAGCGATTCCAAATTTGTTAGAATGGATCAAGTGGTTGGACGAGAAGTTCCCACATCATGTTTGGTTTTGGACCGACCTATCCATTAAGCGTTGGGTGGCTAAGAATCATGGTAAAGTTCATTTACTGCCTACGCCTTGTACTTGTGTTTCTTCCCGAGCCCTTAGTGAAAGTGTCCTACTGTTACTGTGTTGGTGCAGGTCTTGGCAAGAATATGCAGATGAGGTAGCCCCCAAGTGGAAAAGTAGGGGAATTGGAGCCTGACACGAGCAAGAATAGGAAAAGCAAGGTAGTTGTTATCCTTCTTATGGCAAATAAAACCAGGTTACTCGAGCATCGAGCCGCAACTTGTACTTTTGCTTCAACTTCAGAGGTGAATCCGACACCGAGGGAGAGGGTGACAATGAATGCCCGCTAGAGTGGAAGATGAGGTCAAATAAGAGAGCCTCACAGGCACCTCGGTTGGAGGGTGCTGAGTTCGGAATGACTGACTACGGTCGGCCTCATGAACTGGGGACCCTCGAAAAGGATGTTGACGTAGCTTCAAATTGTGCAACTGGATTCGATGCAGTCTCCTCCGGGGGGACCGCTGCCATTGATCTTGAGGGGTAGGGGCTCAGAGCCTTTTAGGAACATGGTTGCCTCCTGGGGATGTCAGCAATATGAATGAATTCCTCTCGTTCTTCCAGGTCTCATCAGAGGAACTGCGGGATGCTTAAGGGATGGTCGGGGTCACAACGGGGATTCCTCTCCAAGAGGGAGGCTCTATTGCCAACATCTTGGATGGCTTTAGAGATAGCACCGATCTCGATATTCCCAGCACCGTCAAAGCGGTAGAGAAGATCATGCAGCAGGTGATAGACATTTCTCGTGCATTTCTTTCGTCCTCGAACATCATTCTAAGTCTTTCTAACTTTTCCGCTATGCCGTAGTGCAAGCAAATGTACGATCATGCCATCCTTCGGCTCCACGGGGAGCTTTCTTATCATCAAAAGGTGTGTAAGAAATTTACCTCTAAGCTACGGGATTCAGAGGCTCACTCTGCCCGGGGAGGGAAAGAACTAGGAGAACTCTAAGCCGCTTTAGAAATGGCGCTTCGGGAGAAGGCCGATCTTGCTGCTCAGGTATTTTGCCTTACTCGTGCCTGACCTTCTTTCTCGTATCCCTATATATATTGGTTTAAATCTCTTTTGTAGGTTGAGTAGAGCGGCTCACAGATTAACCAACTGAATACGGAGATCTCCGAGATCAGGGAGCAAAATGAAGTAGCGGCCCGGGAGTTGGCAACGTCCCGGGATCTCCTCAAGGATGCTCGCACGAAGGTTGCTGCCTTAGCCGTGGCTAAGTTCGAGGTGAAATAAAATGCTGTCACTTATCAAGAGGATGCAGCCACGACACATACAATGGCTCGTGACATATCAATAGCAACTGAGCAGAAATGAACCCAAGCTATTAAGCATGCTAAGGTAGAGGCGAGGAGAGAGACCCTGGAGGAAATCGGAGCCAGAGGTGTCGACTTGTCAGCTGACCTCAAGGAGGCCCGTGATGTGGAGGAAGAACTAGCACTTTTAGCTGCCCCCAATAAGGGCGAAGATAACAGAGATGGGGAGTAGTCTTCGAGTCATTTTGTATCCCTTACCTTTCCCTTTGTATGCGGCCACTAGGGGGATGGGTTGTGTAAAGATGTTTTTTGACAATGTAAAAAAGGGGGGTTTTCATTCTGTCAGCCCTTTTTTCTTTTTAGTTTCTTCTTTCTTTGCCACTTTGCTTTCTTGTTTTAGCTTTTGCCTCTCGATGTTGGCCTTTCGAAACCCACTCTTGGAGAAACTGGGACCCTAAAACTGGCCAGGTCCCGGAGTTAAATCGACAGCTTCTCTCGGACTGATGCTCATGGCGTCAGTGTATCCCCGCGACATTGCAGTTTTTTGAGTTACGTGAGGTAACAGTATTTGTATGAGCCGATTAAAAAAAGAAAGGGCATGGGGTGATTCCACTAGTATGTTTACATAGGAGGGTGATGTTAATACGGCCAGAATTAATTGGCCCTCTTGGGTAGGTGGGCAGTTGTTGCTTTGCCCCTATATATTTGTTCATCCGTCTCTGCAATGGTGAATTTTCTATTTTGGAAAAGGCTATCTCTTCCGTAAAGCCTGTCGCTTCGTGCTAGTCCTTCCGCTCCCCTATTTTAGAAATTTTTTTGCTCAGATCCTCATTTCTCCCCCCCCTACTTTGTCATAGGCATGGCTGCTACATCAACATCCGATCATCGGGTGGATGGCAGTCCCTTCTGTGTTCCGCATTTGGTTGGTGCCAGCGGCTTATCCCCGATGTCAAGTGAACGAGGCTTGGGATGCCCTGCCTCGAGGAGAGCCGTTATGCCAAGGAAACCTTCCAATGTTTCGGTCCATCGGGAGCATGTATCGAGGATCATTTCATGAGTGAGAGAGGAAGACCTCGACATGATCAGAAATGATTGAGGATGGGGGGAAGGCGTGATTTTGCAAGTACCTTCCCCTGAGGAGAGCGTTATAACGTATACACGCTTGTTTTTATGTCGGGTTTCCCCGACCGGGTCATTCTTGATTTCTATCGGAGATATGAGGTAACACTAGCGCAACCTCATCCCTCCATTTGGAGAATAGTTCAGGGGATGAGATATTTTGCCGACAAGGCCAGGATAGAGTTAACCCTCAGCCACCTCATGAGGTTATATCGGCCATTGTGCTACCGGGGCCTGATTGCTCTTCAACGTCGATCGAGCTCCTATTATCGATAGTGACAAGGTCGAGGATCGGTTTGTTCGGATTCGAACGACTCATGACATTCGTGGATAGTTTTTGCCATTTCCTGAGAAATGGAACTTTACACGTAAGTGCCTCGTACGAACTATCTTTGTTTTGACTGGAGCCAGGCTCCGTAATGGTATCTTTCTCTTATTTATTTGTAGCAAATCATTGGTCATCGAGCAAGGTCCCCAATTTAGCTGAGTGGACTCGTAAGCTGGCATCTTGCTTGATTTACAATAGGCACCGGTGGTGAGATCTGTCAAAAGGGATATGGGAGGTGAAGCATGATGGTAGGTGCCCAGTGCTCTGCCTATTAAAAAATTGTGCTTTTCTTGCCGGTTTATTTGATTTAACTGTCGCAGGTGCGGGGGGTCCTTTTGAAGTGAGGTTGTTTTCTCCGGTGGAGGAGGAGATATAGCTGGCCTTGGGATCAAGGAGTGTTGATAAAAGGAAAGATGTTCTGCGGTGCGAAAAGGCTTATAGTGAGGCGACTCCCTCTCAGCGATTAAGGAGAAGAGATTTGGTCGATCGGCCACCTTCTGGAAGTGGTACACCATCGGACGTTGCTTCGGCCTTCGTCGAGGCTCAGTGTTTTGGCCTCATGGTGAGTTTTGATTGCTGTAAGAATGTTCCGGCCCCGTGTTTTTATTTTCCCCTTTTCTTTTTCTTTATATGGCTTTCTTTCACAAGCCTTTGACAGGCTTAAATCCGAGCTGCTTCTCAGTGAGGCCCCATTGCGGGAGGATTTGGATACGGATAAATCCCTTAAGCTTCTTTGTGCGGCAAAGGAAAGCTAGATCCCTTCCTTGCAGTATGAGGTGGACCAGAGCCAGACCCGTGTAGTCCGCCTGGGGAAACAGATACCTTGTATGTCATGCAAGTTTGCACTCCCTTTCTATCTTGGCGTCTTGATGTTTCAGTTGAAGGACAAGGCGGATGAGCTGGGATAGCTCAGGGGCAAGGTTGGCCGCGTCAAACACGAATTCAACGAGCTGTAGGCGCATGCAAATGCCCATTTTATGGCCAAAGAGAGGGCTCAGGCCAGGGTTTCTACTCTTGAGGCGCAAATCCAGACCGTTCGTTTGAACAATCCTGGTCGGGTGAAAATGATCGTAAGTCTTTCGTCTGAGCTTTTGAAGGTGGCAAAAATTGAGGTAGTGAATGTCCGGGCCGAGGTTGTAATGAGTAATACTAAAGCGGGACAGAAATCGGCAGCCTACTCGAGGAGTGCTACCGTTGCTAAGGTTGAGCTGAAGAGGGCCCTTGATCGTGCAAGCAATAACAATGAGTATGTGAGGTGCAGATCTCGGAGGGAAATCCTCAAGGAGTTCATGCCAGGGGATTCGATATCTGGGGGGAGATTGAGCAAGCCAAAGGGGAGGAATATGATGTCAAGTTCCTTCTGTCCGATGCTGTAGACGATAAGGAGGGAGTCACCGGGCCATAGTTGTTGAAGGGGGAACGTTTAGTCCCTACCTTCTTCTTGTGTACATAGCTTTCATAATATATTGTAGAGTGATCTTGTGCTTCACCACCAATATGTAAAATAAGAGGTGGAACCCCGCAATTTGTATCTTATATACTCTTGTTCGTCAATATCTTAATCGGGTCGATTCGACCTTTGGATTCGTAGAAATCTTCAAACGTGTAATATGGCCCTGATGTTCGTTAGGCCGCCGACAAAGGCTGTTATTTTTTGCTTTTGGGCGTACGTATTTTAACCAGTTTTGGGTTCAGACTCCCAGTCGGGCTCTAACTCAAGATCTATCCGCCCTCAAGTTTTACGTCTGCATGGGCTGGAGACAATGACTCTTACGCCTTGGGTCGAAGCGACCTTTTGTATCTGTGGCCCTGAGGCTTGTGGAGCTGGCAACTATGGCACTTACATTCTACCCTTAGGCATGTCTAGTTAACTATTTTGGATTCGATCTATGAATCGGGTTATGACTCGAGCTCATTTTAATCCTCAAGCTTTCAATATTTTAGCTAGCGATAGTGGCTCTTACGCTTTTGGTCATTGCAACCTTTTAGTGTGTCACCCTGAGGCTCATTTGGCTGGCGACTATGGCTCTTATGCTTTTTCCCTTAGGCATATGTAGGCTTTAATGTCCTCTCGTTAAGGTCTTTTTGAAATGATTCTGCCTGACCCGTCGTCGGTTCAGGAAAAACCTCGATTTCAAGTTCTTAGCGGTGATTTTTCGAGCACCTCGGAAGGTTTAGCTCGTAGGCTGAGTAGCTCGAAGACTTGTGATTTGGATTTGACATGGTCGAAGCTCGTTTGCTTGTTAATGGTAGCATTTATTAACTGGTTCTTTTCGAAGTAGATTTAAAGTAATGGTCTGTGATTTTGTTAGCGACGGTCAGACATACTCGAGTAACTTTAATTTGGCTGCTGCAACCGTTTTAACCGTAGTCATATGTGTTTTTCCGGAGCCATTTTTGATCTCGACTGATAGTTTAGGCGTCTATATCGTGGGTATGCCCTTTCAGGAGTCTTACAAATGCGACATATAGCCTAAACTGCGGGATTGAGTTTTACACCTGTAGTAAGATCTTACAAAATTTTCATGCATGTTGAGGTCTTACAGTTTTTCGTGCCTGTTGAGGTCTTATAGTTTCTGTTACTGCATAAAATAGATCTGTCTGGACTGAGTCTGCCCGCTCGGGGTTTTACGGCCTTGGTTTTTCCAGTGAATGGTGATTGACGACAGTCTCCGAGTCATCAAGTTTGCGTAGGCCCAAAGATTGTTACTCGTGAGCTCGGAATAGCCTCGCTGGGGCCTTACGATTCCGGAGTTCCAACCCTGAGGTTGTGTGGGTGCCAAATTGTTGACGCTAAGTCTTTGAGTATTTTGGGATGTACTCGGTGGAGGGATCCCTGCCGTGAGCATGCTGAACTTTCTTTTGGAGTACGAGATGCTTTTGGTGAAAGATATTCTTTGATCGCTTGGCATGAATACATGCCGTTGTGTTGCCCTAAGCCCGTCTTATGTGGACACGGTTCGTTCGACCATTTGGCCTGATACATCATTTCCTATTGGAACCTCGTTTATCATTTCCCGGTACGGGGTTGATTGGGAAGAAGGCCCGGTAGGTTTGTTGAATCCTTCTCAGGAAGTGCGGTGATGTTACCTCATTAAAAACCTTATCGGCACAATCCCGATTCGGGTTAAAAGACCGATCAAAGGAAAAGAGTGCAACGGTGCTTTGAAACCTCAAGGCCCTTGAGGCGGAGCGACCACCCGATTGCCTTGGTCGTTGGCCTGCGCAAGAGTTACCGTGAAGTAAAAGATAGAAAAGGGAAGAGGTGATTATACCTTGGTGGCGATGGCATTTTCGGGTTTCGGCATTCATTTGGTGGATGATAAGTTGTCCTCTATTTGAATACGTCCGGGGACGAGCATAAAAATATCGTGTTGACGACTCATTAGGGCTCGTCCGCTTTGTTCTTTTTGTTTTTTTCTCTTTCTCAGGACTGACTTTTAGCCCGGTTGCTGAGAAATTTCTAAAGGTGCCCATTATCGAGCAATCGGGCCACTTCCTCTCGGAGTTGCCTGCAATCTTCGGTTCTGTGCCCGTGCGAGTCATGAAACTCGCAAATTGAGTTGTAGTTCCTTTGGGAAGGATCCGAGTGTACATGCCTGGGTCATCTGGCGTCCCTGATTTTGCTAATGGCAAACACGATGTCCGATATGTCGATGTTGAAGTTGTACTCTGATAGGCGAGGTGCCCCTTTTGGCCACATGTCCCCATCGAAGCCAACTCTGTTGAGGGGTCCCTGAGGGTTCTGTCCTCGGTTCACAAATCGATCGTTGCAAGGCGGATTGTGTTTCGAATCATTCCTACTACCATCGGGGTATGGTTGGTACCTCTCTTTATTTGACCTTGACTCCTTTTCTAAGAGTCTACTCGGGTATACTGAGCCCGAAAGGGCTCCCAGTTGGTCATCCTCGACCCTGATCTTCGACTGGTATCGATTGTGGACATCCGACCAAGTTACGGTAGGATACTTGATCAGATTCTCTTTCAGCTGCCTTAAGGCCACCGAGGTTTGTTCATTCAGGCCCTGAGTAAAGGCCTGCACTACCTAGTCATCGGAGACCGGGGTAGTTCAATTCATTCTGTCTGGAAACGAGACACGAATTCTCACAACATTTCGTTCTCCCTCTGCTTAATCTTGAATATGTCACACTTTCTTGTTACTACCTTGATGGCACCGGTATGCGCCCTTACGAAGGAGTATTCTAGCATGGCGAACGAATCTATGAAGTTGGGAGCTAGGTTATGGTACCACATCATGGCCCCCTTCAAGAGTGTTTCTCCAAATTTCTTCAGTAAGACGGACTCGATCTCATCGTCTTTTATATCGTTGCCTTTCATCGCGCACATATAGGCTGTAACGTGTTCGTTGGGATCCAAGGTCCCGTTGTATTTTGGGAGTTCTGGCATTCTAAACTTCTTTGGAATGGGTTTGAGAGCCGCTTCCTTTGGAACGGACGTTGCACGAACTTCCTCGAATCTACACCCTTAAGGACCAGGGGCGCCCGGGATTTGGTCAACTCTAAAGTTATAAGTTTTGACCTTTTTATCATTGGCTGCTATCATTTTCTCACCTTACTCAATCCTTTTGGTGAGATCCTCCAGCATTTTCACGATGGCGGGATCGGCTACTGATCCGTTGATGCTTGACCTCCCCGGTGCCTGTTCGGCCGGGGGAGTGGTTTCCGACACTACTGTGCTGGGAGTCTTCGGGTTGCTTTGAAACTGTGTGATAGCCAACTGTTGTGCCTACAATATTTTAAAAATATCGTGAAGGGTGACTTCCTCTACATCCTGAGCCAGGGTCATTTGGACTTCCTGTTGGTCGCCATGTTGTATTATTCTGTAGGTGTGTGACGTTTCGTCTACCTGCTGTGCATCTTGTGAGCTCGCATCCGCTGGAATCGGTCCAGGTGCGTTATCGGGGTTCTGCGGTGGCACACCAACGACTGGAATAGCCATACCGTTTTCCCCATGGTTTTCGAGGTTGTCGTTCTCAACTCTATTCACCGAGCCAGACATTTCGACTTGAATCAAAATATCTTGGGCAAGAAAAAGTATGAAAGATAACTTGCATTTGTGTGATGAAACCAGCAAGAAAATAATCACTATTATTTTTAGCCCCACGGTGGGCGCCAAACTGTTTAACATAAAAATGGTAACAACAATTAAATTTGTAAATGGAACTCTAAAAATACGTGATCTATTTTTATGCTAGGTGTTAGAGCAGTTGATTCTAGGAGTATGAAGTTTGACGATGAGATGCAAGCTAAAATGGGGCAGTAGTCAAACTGAGGGGCTTGCTGCCCGGGCTTCGGGCTAGTAGACGGAAGGCCTCGAGGTCAATATCCGGCTCGAGCTCGAGTTATTGAGGATAGTTGGTAATGGGATAATAGTTAAGATATAATTAAAGGAGTCTCTTTAAGTCCAATATCGAACAATAAACGAAGAACAAGTATGAAAGCGAGAAATAGAAACCATAGACTCGAGCAAATGAGTAAAAGAGAAAAGAGAGAGAGAAAAAGAGATAGATATTATTGATCTTGTGTAGAATAGTTGGAGCAACAGCCGCCCTTTACAAGGTGGTGAGGATCCCCTTTATATAGGAAGGGGAATACAATATAGTACAGAATGCATTAAGTGTAAAGATGTGGGGACGGGACGGCTAGGCACGATACTAGACTCTACTGATGCTAGTTGCTCAACTCGGGAGTTCCCCACCCTCAGAAATCTTTGTTGGGTCAGACGTAAATGAACCACGGGGGAGGGAGCTTGACCGCAACCCCGCAGCCTCGAGATACCGATATGACTTCCCGAATGCACATTAATGGTGAGAAATCGGTCCCTCTAATTTCACCGTATACACAACAGTTGGTTTGGTGGTGCGAAGAAGAAGGGTGGCTGGCTGTAAGCTCAATGTGAAGAAGAAGGGTTGCAACTGATCTTCTTCTCTAGGGTGTGATTATTAGGTTTTTTCGTGAAGAAGAAGGGGTGCTGAAGGATGGGAGCTTTTTGTTGGCGTTAGGTTTTTAGGTCTACTCTCTCCCTTAGAGGTTAGGGGTTATGTAGAGTTATTTTAATTAGGATATAAGAAGGGAATTGGTTAATGGGCTTGGATTTAGGAAATTGGGTTGGACCATGTCTTTTGGGTTTGAATCTAGGCTAAGAAGACCAAATAATACAATGTATCTATAAAATGTAAAAATGACTCTTAATTAAAATTAACTAAAATAAAACTAAATACTAAATGTGAAACTGTTTTATGTATTTTCAAATGTTATAATAAAGTAAAAAGTAGAAAGAATAGTCTAAAGCCACAGTGAAATTAAAATACTATAAATATAAATATACTAAATGACTTTAAACTAAAGATGAAAAATATTTTTGTAGTTTTTATTTTTTTGATAAAACAAAGTAAAAGAGTCAAAACTATTTAAAATATCGATATTAAACCTAAACTAAATATTTAAATGCTAAAATATGTAAAATACCGGGGAGGGTCAAAAATTACCTGTCTACATACATTATGAATGCACCAAAAATTTCAGGGTATTATGCAGCATATATGATTGATAATCATATAGCCGTAGAAGAATCTGGTATAATTTAAAAGATATAATTGAGTCCATGTTATAGACAAAGGATTGAATTGTTATATGATGGTATCGTGGATATTCCATAGCTTCCATGAAAGGCTAAAGTAATAACTAATGCCATGATCCATAAATCGGAAGATATTTTAAGCCTACATAAAGGTTGATCAGAGGGAAGAGGAAACTAAAGAGTTACACCAACTAAGTAAATCATGAGTATCATTATTGGACCCAGAAAATTATAGAAATCGTGATTGAGAACATTATAGGATCACTTTTAAATATCAAAGTTACAAGGAGATAGTCCAGTAGCCATACTCTATAAGGGCATCAGAAGGGTACCAACCTCACAAGAAGTCAGTATGAAGCTCTCACCGGATTGTGTAAGGAGGTGTGAGTATTATAATAGAGCTTCAACTCGTGGATTTTAATCATACCTATGTGGAAGGGAGGTCATGAAAGAGATAGAATATGTGATGTAAGATATTTAAGATAAGTAAGGAAAAGGTGAACAAAGTACGAGATACTCAAATGCAGAAGGTTGTGAATTGTCCATACTTCAACAAAAAGCTAAAAGTACATAGATTCAGTATCCAGGAATGATAGAGGTGTCGTCAGTAGCATACCTTCCAGCCTATGATTTCTAGGTACCGAGAGATCTAGCCAAGAGAGTAAAGAAGAGTTAGAGAAGATGTGTATGATCTAATGTATTGCTTGATATTCCAGAATAACATAAGAAAATCTATGGTGCAAGCAAATTGAAGGGAGGTTGATAGTAGTATAAATAAATATGTATAGGTCGCAAGCTAAAGTACAGTCAACCGATAAGGTTGTAAGATAGAAGTAAGGATAAGAAAGGGTGATTGAGGAGGTGACAAGAAATGTATAAGTCCTCAAGATTAAGCCCATGAAATCAAGAAGAGATAATGGTTTCTCTAAGTTATACAAAGCTCAGTATAGCCTGAACGAACTCAAAGGAGTCTAAGACTAATGGCATTAGAAGAAATGGAATGTTGACATGGTAGTAGAATGAGGGTGTAATTGTGATGGATAAAGAATGACGTTTAGACCTTATTCGATTGAATAATGATTTGAAGAAAAAAAGGAAATTTTATGAATTGTACATGATTAAAATACACGCATAAGGTTAATCACATTGAGATGCTATGAAATACGATTATCTAAATTACTCCAGAGGGACAACTTGACATAATTTTGTATATGTTCACAAAGTGAGGCCTAGAGATTAGCTAAGAGCTGGAGGAAAGAAGAGAGGAGCATCGCATAGGCTCACATACAAAGTTAGAGTTGTACAGTCTACATGATAGAAGGTAGCAACAGTTACGAGATTAGAAGGATTCCGACTACAAGTTGTGGTGTGAGAAAGAGGCTTAAACAGGGGAATGCCCTGGCCTTTGAATTTATTCAAAGAACAGTTGCCTAAATGGAAAGGAGAATATTATAGTATTCGCAAGAGCTATGGGTTATGAGAATGATAAGTGCATCAGTCAACATTCGAGGACAAATGTTCCAAATGGGGGAATAATTTACGCCCCGCAATATAACGTTGGTATTATGCTGCGTAGTATTATATTATGATAATGTTACGCCCTGCAATTTTATGACGTTATGCAACGATAATGTTACGCTCCGTAGTATTATGTTACGACGATATTACATCATGTAGTATTATACGTGAAATTGTCGTAAGATAATTGACCTCAGTTAAGGGAGAAGATTATTTGGAGATTATAAACATTATGCAATTTCGAACAAGTGATGAGTAAATTCGTGAAGGTGAGAGAGTAAGCAAATCGAAGAAAATAAATTGTCGTCGAAGTTTGATATTTTGGGATAAAATACGACCAGAGCTAAAATATCCTATATTTATGGACTAGTGCCATACAAGGTACCACATGACCATGATAGTAAGATGTATAAAGTGTGTTAAAAGTGGGTAGTATTTTAAATAATTTAAAATAGTTCTTAATTATGTGGGTAATTGGAATTATTGGTTAATGGGAGATTAGTAAGTTAATCAAGTAATTAGTGGATAATTGAATTAAATATTTGGATAAGAATTACATATTTAATGTGGCAGCATCCCCATCACTTTTAAAGTGACTATTATGTCTTACAAAGGTGGAAAATTTAGAAAATTAAGGGGCTTACTCATCAAATAAGTGGGCCACACCAAAAGATTTCCTACACTAGTGTTATATTTTATTTCCTAAAATCTAAAGATCAAGAACAAAAAGAGTGGAGGGAGTGGCTGGTCGAAATGAATCCTTCAAAGAGCAAAATAAATCCCTACATCATTAAAGAGGATGGAAAATGTTTGCATTAAGGTGATGACTCCACAGAGAGCTATCGCAACGTAAATTACAAATCTTTACAAAGAAATCATGTGAACCTTTATAAAGCTATTGTGACTTGAATTACACACTTTAAGGGAGCACGATACAATATTTCTCAAGAATATCATACGGGTTCTTCCCTACTTCGATCCTCCATTACCTGTTTTCACAAAAGAGAATCGATTCAGGTATATTAAGGCTATCCCTTCTTTATTTTTGGCATGATTTATGTGACATGAACGAATTGAGAAAATTCACAACTTCCATAAAAGACTCTATTCATAGAAATACTAGAGATGTTGATGTTTTCGATTCCCCATGTATCATATTATTCTATCATCTGTTCTTGGGTCTAAAAATACGTAACTTGATAAAGTTTATTTCATAATATTAATCAGAGGCATAATGGTCTTATGACGCACTGAGAGATTTGAGGAACATATTTTCACATATATTTCATGCATTTACATATGCACGTTGACGATGATCAGACGCCATTATAT
>MU755865.1:0-11747 GCA_026770625.1 Nicotiana glauca | reverse complement strand
TCACGTATGTATGTATATTTCTCAAAAGGTGTTTTAAATTAATTATATGACTAGTTCTTGAGATTATTGAGTAAGGAAATCATGGGGTAACACGTGGGGTAGGAAAGGTACCCAGGTCCGCCTGGTTGGGGCTTCCCGATCGGGCACCGGTCATGTCCCTCGAGTTTGGGGCGTGACACCTATAGTGTAGTTCTTTTTAGGTTTTGATGGATTTTGTGTATTGATATTCGTTTGTGGATTATAACTCTAGTTTTGTATTGACTCATTTTGGATGATTTAATTAAGTAATCGAGAAAGGTATAACTTGTGATATCTTTGCATCATTTTGTTGGTTGAATTCAATAATCATTCTTAGTAATCAGAACATGCCAGATGAATTGTTGATTAAACCTAGTTAGGAGGCTAATCAAGACAGGTTCTCCTAAAGACCAATCCACTACGAATTCTTTCATATCTTCTCTGAGCTTAAATTGGTTCATCTTGTAAGCTTGAGACTTAATCGAGAGAGGAGAATCTACTAAAGGTTTGAACTAATAATTGAAGGAATTTGAGAGACTCGCTTGAACTTTAGAAGTGAATTATCTAGAGTTAGACATCAAACAACTATCTTGCACCTATCCTATCAAAACCCTATTTCCTCCCACTGATAACCTTCTTTGCTCATTCTTTGTTTCGATTGTCATTACTCAATAGCTTCAGATCCTTAGTTAATTTAGTTCTTAATCATATAAACCTCAATTGTTGATCATCTTGGATAGAAATCAAGCTATAAACTACAAGAATATTGTTTAAAATAATCCTTGTGGATTTATATTATACTATATTCGACTAGAAGGCACATTGAAGTGTGTGTTTTGCGCTCGTCACTTCCCTTGAATGGATTGGCCATATATAGTACTGAGTGTTTGAGTATTTGAGAGTGTGAGTACACAAGGCTTTCATATAGATGTAGAGAAGTCATATTCCTCATATCATTAAAAATTTATTTATCTTACCTGAACTAAGTTTAACTATTGAACTTGAAAGCATGCCTGCATTTTCGTACTATTATTCCTATATTGAACTGTACTTGCTGAGTTTGTCACTACTTTCAGTCCAAAGGTTAGATTTATTACTTATTAAGTTAGTTTTACTTACGCTACACCCTGCACCTTGTGTGCAAATGCATGTGTTTCTGGTCACAGCGGTTGCTGAGTCGCGAAGTCCGAACCTTCGGCGATCATTGAGGTAGCTACTTGGAGTTCACAAACCTTGACTCTCATCCCTTATCTTTCATTTTATGTTTTAGTTTTGTTTTCAAGATGGTCTATGTACGCGGTAAAATCAGAAGACTTGATATTTGCTATCGAGACATTTTTGGAAGCCTTCGCCGAGACCTCGAGGATGGAAAGCCACGATCGAGTTCTCGACCTCAGGGCTTATCGAGGTCTGAATCGAAGGAAGCAGGGCCTGAGTTCTGGACAAGAGAAGAGGTTTGCGAAGCACATGGCCACACCTGATAGGACCGGTCTATCTACAGCCTATTGAGAGGACTTGCGTCAGGCCATCCCATCATTCTACTCTTGTAAATAATATAAACGTACTTTATCGAGTCTTTTCGCCTATATAAGGGGGAGTCACCCTACTTTGTAAGGGGCTGATGTTGCTCCACTTCTCCAATAAGCAATAATATCTCTTTCTCTTTCTTCTAAGTTATCAGTGTTCTTCGACCCCGAGGTCCCTCTAGCATTTTATCGTTCCACATTTGTTCTTCATCATTTAGTTCAAGATTGACGGTATAAAGCCTTATTTATCTATATCCTTACCTGTTATCCACTTCCTGACTACCCTCGATACGACCGAGATAGGTCCAAGGCTTGGCCCCGAGGTATCTACTGGCTTGCTCTAAGCCCGAGAACGTCCCCTTACTAGTTCGATTATCGCTTTCGCTAACTCGATCTTTACTGTTTTACTCCATGTTTTAGCACGAATCACCCTTACAAACTCGCTCGGGAATAGATCACGT
Source organism: Nicotiana glauca (assembly GCA_026770625.1). Classification (NCBI taxonomy): domain Eukaryota; kingdom Viridiplantae; phylum Streptophyta; class Magnoliopsida; order Solanales; family Solanaceae; genus Nicotiana; species Nicotiana glauca. Next base: position 9,742 of record MU755865.1, on the reverse strand, counting down.
ATTTTTAGAATATCATTTATAAATTTAATTATTGTTACCATTTATACGGTAAATAGTTTGGCCCCCATCGTGGGGCTACAAATAATAGTGATTATTTTCTTGCTAGTTTCATCACTCAAATGCACGATATCTTTCACACTTTTTCTTGCCCAAGATCTTTCAATTTCAGGTTAATGATCGGCTCGATAAAGGAAATCGAGGATGATAACCCCAAAAATGGCAAATAAAACAACATAACCGTCCTAATGGCTGGCACGACACTACATGACCTCGATAACGCATCTAGATCGGTTCGAGCGGACGCGGATTCGTATGCTGCATAACGGGAAGTCATGCACTCCAATGGCGGTGCGCAACACGCTAACCAACAGGAAGCCCGAAAAATTCCAACCCCGGTAGAACGGGAAGTTAACCTTCGTATTATTTTTGAAATGTTGCAGGAACAACATTTGGCTATCTCTCAGCTACAGAGCCACCGGAGACTCTCGGCGCGTCAGCACCCAAAATATCTCCTCACGCCGAGCCAGTACCCGAGGTATCGAGAAATGACGAACCAACAACCTATTCTGTAATATTGAGGATGCTGGAAGATATTATCGTAAAGATCAACTCACGCTCGCGGAGACTCCTACGGCAACCATCTCCCGGAGATACGATCCCGGACCCATTTCGCGGAAGTCGGAAACAACGAAATTCCCTGGGAGTGACAAGAGCCCAAGTCCTCATAGGTACATCATCACTCACGCATGCCCGTCTAGAAACGGTGACCTCTAAAATAGAGAACTCGGGCCCGTCCCGATGAAGAGATTTGAAGAAATTCCGCTGGAGGAAACCACAACGCGGTATCATTGTTTGGCATCTAATCTCGGGGACCCGCTCACCGTACTAGCGCAATCCGTGGAAGCACACGCCAACAGCATCAAAATAATGCCAACAAGACTCAATTCATCGAAGGCCGGGAGAAGAAGAAGAAATAAAATGTCACAGGAAACCGCATCCCGCTCTCTGACAAGACGAACGAGATCGCTCCCGGTCCCGAATAGTGGGATGGCATGGGCCTTCACCCAAAACCCAAACAAAGCATACCCGGTGACTCCGGAGCATTTCAAGCGAAGCTTCGTCGGATATCCGATCGAGGCTTGGTCATATACCAGCAACAAACACCAGACCCAAGTCAGAGCCTTGAATAACCCTCCAAAAACCTCCTCAGGATCAGTGTATTCAGGCAGATTCCCAATAGAGAAGCTGGCACTGAATGAATGGAGCCATCATCCACACGACGATAATGGAAGAGATGATCCGAGGTTCAGCGCATCTCGCAACAACAAGGAGGTAGCCCGAAGACGACACCTTCGAGGAACCTCCGATGGTACCAGATTCAACAAGACGCAATCGGCAAGGAAACCTCGCCCGATAGAGCTCTACTTCAACGTTGCAGTTCCTAGCATACAAAACAACAACAACAACAACAACAACAACAACCTAGTATAATCCCACTTAGTGGGGTATGGGGAGGGTAGTGTGTATGCAGACCTTACCCCTACCCTGGGGTAGAGAGGCTATTTCCAAATAGACCCTTGGCATCCTTCCCTCCAAGAACTTCTCACATTGCTCTTGGGGAGACTCGAACTCACAACCTCTTGGTTGGAAGTAACAGTTCCTAGCATAGTGCTGACCATAAGTGAAGTTAGGAAATCCTGGTGGCTCAGATCTATTCAACCAAAACCCCTGCGAGGAAATCGTGGCCCACCACAAGAATTACGAAATGCTTAGAGTTACAGACCCAAAAGAGCAGCAACTACGCCATCCAACAAAGGTAATCACAAAGCATAGCCAAGCAAGAAAACCTGGATCCAGCTCCATGGATAAGGGGAAATTGAACAAAGCAGAGACGGTAAGGTGTGACACATCATCACAACCATTAAATGATGGAGGCACCCCGCTAAGATTCGTAAAATGTAGAATGCAAGTGCCCGTTACCAGAAAGGGATGGTCCCAGGGAATACTCCCCGAGGACACCCTATCGCTCGAGGAAAAGGACACTGAGACTCCACATCGGCATCACATTAATGTATTGGTAATCCCTTCTTTCGTTCAAAATCATTTCAAATAAAGCATACATTTGTGATTACATATGTATCAGCCAAAGTTATACCGACGATGTCGAGCCAAAGCAAATAGGACAACCTTGACCAACGTCGCTCTCGGGTCAGACCGCTGATATGTCCCCAATGGCGATAGCAACAATGACCAAATCGCTCATCCTACGTGGCCCGCCTGAGCTCGGGCTAATACATTGTGCAACGCAAGGCGCAGACGATTTGCACAGACAATGGCGAATACATCGCCTGGGACACAATTCCGGCCCTACTCCTCCAAAGGTGTGAAATCCCATGACAAACGCATAGTCAAAGAATCTAGTTGCAAGCGAGGGGAGGAGATCCCTCGCTTTATGCCCATGATCGGCATTGCCCTCATATGAGGTCAAAAGGTAAGGACAATCACGTCCTCGGCCAGGCCTGGCCGAGCGAGGAATACGACTGTCGGCTTACTCCCCAGAACAAAGTGTTCCTTTTATCATTTCCTTTCCTTTCTTGTTGCTAATCTGTACGCATGTAGGCAGCCAAGGCATTCAGTAGCTCTAGATCCTTCTAGAGCATCCGCGACCACCACGGCGCCATCGGGCATTCTTTCCTGGATCGGGTTTCTATCAGGAAGAAGGTTCCGCCAACAAGATTATTAGCAGAACTGCATGCCCCCGGGGAAGGGACCCGACAAGTCCATGATCTCTGTCAAAATTTTCCAATATGGAATCATACAAGCACATCAGATAATCAGCGGAGTCACACCCATGTGGATCGGACTCGCAACAACAGGACAACATGTATTTACAACTTATATTTTCGCCAAGCAATAAAGAATATTTTCTAAACATTCTATGCCTCGAAGAAGAATATTTTGGCCTATCCTTAGCGAAAAACCTCTACATCAAATGCGTCCCGAAATGGTCGGAGACTTAAACAATTCAGCACCCTCGCGACCCCAAGGTCGGGGTTCCAGGCTCACAAAGCCCTCGTGATATGGCTCCAAGTCTACAAAAGGTGGTATTCAAGCCTAAAATGATCCGATATATTTGGAAACTCAACACGAGCGATTCGACAACTTGTGCGACCCCAGGGTCGGAACTCCGAGCTCACCAATGTTTAACCAAAAAATGATAATTTGGTCAAAGCTAGAATTTAAGATAAGAAATCGGGTTACTGATAATCAAGAGACCAAAAAGTACAATAGGCTTTCTTTAAACAAGAATCAGAAATAAAGAAATTTGTATTCCAATATGATGTCAATGATATTTCGTGTCCCTACAAATGATGAGACTTCTTCCTTTTATAGCCGATTCTAGGTAAAAGAATGAAACCTAAGCTTTAATTAGACAATTATGAGTAATAAATGACATTAAATAAGCCGTTACACAATCATTCCTATCAAATACCAATTTTCCAACGTATCAGGTATTTAATACTGAATTTGGACTCCTTTTTGACTTCAGATCCATGTCTTTAATGCCTTTCGATCCGTTGGCTTTAAATGACTCGAATTGGTACGGGACTCGTGTCTAAACTGCTTCTCGTGCCTGTTTAACTTCCTCTTCCCGTATCTTTCGTCACCAGATTCTTGTCTTTTGAATCCTTAAGAATTCCTAGACCTAAATGCTTCATTTAGGTACGAGATACGTATCTAAATTGCACCCCGTGCCTATTTTGAGTTCTTCTTCTCGTGTCTCTCAATTAATTATTACCTATTGACCTTTTGACCAATTCACGTGTCATGCCACGTCATCTTTAATATAAATTCAGTTTTTTCCCAATACAGATAGTCCCCCCACTTTCCTTTTATTTATCAATTAAATAATTGGGAAGTGGTATTTTCGCCATAATCAATGCTAATGATAATACTGACGCCTCAGTTGCCTTACTCTTTTAATGCTTCTTACACGTGTCATCTTCTGATTAGTTCTGCGATTCTACTTCCTTCTTTCTAGGCTTCTTCAACCTTTCTTTTCACGAAGTGACAGTTCCCTTTAATATAGACTTTTCATCATTATACCTCTTAGTTTGACGGTTGCTTCCATATACCTTTTCAATTCTCTCTTCCTTTGTCATCTTCTTCAACAAGTGTTTTCTTGCTTCCTTTTAATTTCCTTTGTTCAAATTCATCCAACAATGACGTCTCCAAACCCCAACCCTAGAAAAGTTCCAATTCTTGATCAATTTCCTAATGCCCCTGCTCCGATTAAGCATAGTAGGGACAGAGGAGGAAGGCTTCGAAGTTTAAGATCCACACGTGGAGACTCAACTGGTTCTGCTTCTCTTTCCCCGAGTTCAGGTACCAAAGGTTTTATCTCTAAAACTCCTTCTTCTAAAGGTAAAGAGATTTCTGACTCTTCTCAAGAACCCTTAGTTGAAGATATTGTACCAAGTGATTTGTCTTTTGGGGGTGATAGAACATCTCTTCAGAAGCAAGTTGCAAAATTAGAAAAGACTGATGCTTATCCTTCTCTTATAACTGAGCTTACAATCCCTACCATTAGGAAAGATTGTAATTGGAAAGAGAGTCTTCGTCTATCAATTCCTGCCCTAAATCAGAGGATCTCTTCTTATAGAAGTGGGTATTCTTTCGTTTATACTTATCCCTTTACTTTGGGATTTAAACCTGCCATAGACCAAGTTATCCTTGATTTCTGTCGCTTCTTCAATATTTGCTTAGCTCAAGTTGGTCCCTTAGTATGGAGGGTCGTGGCTTGTTTGAGATTTTTATCTACCAAAGCCAAAATCAACTTCACTTTTTCCCATCTTATTCATTTATATCATCCCAACCTAATGCGTCATGGGGTTTTTACCTTAACTGCGAGGAGTAAGAAAGTTTTGGTAAACCTTGATGATATCAATGACCGTGGGTGGTATCTTCGTTATATTGCTGTTCGTACATTGGATTTGCTGGGTGAAACAAACATTCCCTTCCCTGAGAAGTGGAACTTTGCACGTAAGCTTCTATTTACTTTACCGTGCCTATTTTTAGAGATTTTGATTTTCTCTTTAATTTTATCCCTTGTTGGTTTTTTGTAGCAACCATGGGAAATGTGGAACCTATTCCCAACTTCCGTGGTTGGGTAGATTCGATTTTAAAAATTGCTCCTAAAGAAGATAGAACTTGGAAATCTATTTCTTCTTTACATGGCTGGAGAGTAAAAACACACGGTATGTATTTCTTTACATATATATTTTTTGTAAATACATATGGTAGACCCCTTTCTTTACAATATTGAGTTCATATCCTTCTTTTTATCAGGGTTTGGTATGAGAGGAATGACGGCTGATGTAGCTTTGGCTATGCGTACTGCCGCCAATGCCTCCCTTGATTTGGACAAGGCTAAGGCTTTGATAGCAAAGAGAAAAACTATGACAGTAGATACTAAGAATGAAGAAGAAGGAGGTACCTCATTGGTATCTAGACCCAGAGTCAGGAGACACGTTATTATGGAAGATGAAGCTGAAGATACTCCTGCTCGTACCTCCACCACCGAGCCTGTCTTGATTCATTCTGATGAAGATGCCGCACCAAGAGACACTAGTGAATCTGTTCACCGTCTCTCTGTTGGTGATTTTGAAAGTGGGGGGCTCGGCCCTGTTTTAAACGAAATTCCTCTATCTTCCTCAGTTCCTATTTCTCCTATTCCTTTCGTCTCCTCACTACCCGTGAGTGTTTCTTCTCCTGTGTTGACTTCTTTTGCTTCTTCATTCACTGTGAGTGCTCCTGCTTCCGTACCTATGTTAGCTCCCGTGTCTATTCCTTCTGCTTTTGCTTTGACTCCCGCAGCTCCTGCTATTTTCACCTCTTCTACTACTCCTCCTTCCACTGCTCCTTCTTCCACTGCTCCGTCTTCCTCTGTCATGCACTCAGAAGCTGGTCCCAATAACAGAGGCATGGCTATGAGAAAGGTTACACTGGAAGTACCTGCTACTCATAGCCTTTTGAGGAAGACTGGTGGAGCTGATGTTTGGCTTGAGCCTCTAATAGGAGATGTGGAGAGGACGAAGATGCAAAGTCACAGCTGCTTCACTTTAATGAATGACATAGTTCATTCAACCTTGAAGGTAACTTCATTTAACTTAGACATTTGCTTTCCTTTTGCTTTAAGTTCTTATTTCTGTGCCTTATATTTGTAGGCTAACCTGATCGGGACCGAGCTAATGGGAAGGGTCTCTATTTTGGAAAAGAAAGCTCGTGAATCTGCAAAGGTCATTTCAGATGCAGAGAGAATAGCTGAAGGAGCCCAGCTTGAAGCCCAAAATTGGAAGGAGCAATTTGAAAGTGCTTTAGAGAGCATTGAAGAGCTACGAGATAGTAAAGCTCATCTGGAAAGACAAAATCGTACTTTATCCACAGACTTAGGAATCACCAAGGCTTCCTTAAGTCAGGTAAAAAGGGATAAAGATCTTTTGAGTGATTCATTGTCAAGAGCTAATGAAGAAATCAATGAGCTCAAAGCTCTTGTGGAGAAAAAAGAAGTATATGCCAAGGAGTTAGAGCAGAGCTTGAATCAGACTCGGGCTGATTTAAGGGTTTCTTCAGATAAAGTCTGTGCTTTAGAGAGTTCCCATACCACACTTGAGACTTCCCTTAATTCCCACTTAGCTGAGCAAGAGACAATGAAAAACACCCTTGCTATGTGGGAAAGGGATTATGAAAACTTGGAGGAGGAATATAATTCTCTTGCGGAGAATTTTAATTATGAAGTTAATTGGGCTTTTCTGAGGTCTCGTCGTGATGCTTTGCTGGAGGCTACTCAAGAAAATTTTAACTTGCAATCTGAGTTAGCCAAAGTCTTAGATGCGATTGAAAAGAATAACCAACCTGTTGCCACTCCTTCTCCAGAACAACCAATTGATATTTCTTCTCCAGCACTTGGAACTCCTGAAGCAACAGAGCCTTTGAATTGTGAAGCAGTTGCTGAAGCAGTTGAAGTTGTGATTCAAGTGACCGAGGGTGAAACGTCTATATTACAGTCTATGGGAATTGAAGTTCCCGTGACTACTGCTTCCCTCGATGATGTTGATACTTCAAGCTTAGCTGAAACTGCTCCTGTTGTTGCTCCTTTAGAAGTTGTTATCGAGCATAATGTTGTTTCTGAAAATGAGGCTACGACTTCTGAAGTTTCAACTCCTTCAGTAACCAAATAAAAGTGTTTCAGTACTTACCCCTTTTTTTTATGATTGGTGATGTAATCCCTTGGTAATTTTAAGGGATCTTTTTGGTGAAGTCCCCAGTTTCCATAATGGGGCACTTGTTTAAAGACAAATACATTTCAATGACTAAGTGTTTTCCTTAGTCTTTTATGTTTAGAAGTTTAATTAATACCTCTTTGTATTCTATTCTTGCCTATTTATTTGTTTAGGACTTGTAGAATAGCATTGCATTTTTATCCTTTGAAAATGCTTTATGATTCTTTTCATGGAACATCAACATGAAGATAATAAAAGAGGGCCCTTTTATTTTATAGACACTTAATGAAGAAGACGTCTCAACTTCATAATGGTGTTATAATACGACGAAAGTAATAGGAATACACATGTTTTGTATGTAACAACTTTGATAAGTTTTCATTCATAAACTTTTGACAAGTTTTTTTTTTACTTTGTACATGTGTAGAAATACATCTATAACTTTCTCGCAACTGTTTTTCTTGTAACAGATTTTTTACACGATATAAAATAGACAAGGTTTTTCATTGTAACCTGTTTTAGCACATAGTCATAACCCTATCTTTACATGTTTAGAAGGGGTTTGAAAAGTGTTTGCAACATTAATGAATGTTTTATACTGAATGTCTTCGTCTTCCCATCAGCACTTATCTATTTGTAGCTGAATCTTGATCACCTTTTGCTCGGTACTCGTATCTGAATCTTGAATAACTTTTGCTCGATACCCGTATCTGAATCTTGAGTAACTTTTGCTCGATACCCGTATCTTGAGTAACTTTTGCTCGATACCCGTATCTGTTTTTCTGCACAAATCCATGTATAGTATATGGTCCCCCAAGTGTTTGAGCGCTGAAGAATGAAGCCTCGAGCACTTGTTTATTCCTCACAATTTGTCCTTTTTCTGAAATAGAAAAATATACGGGACTCGGAGGTACGATTATAGATGAAGACTGCCTAACCCGTGTGTATTTCCATCAGATTAATATAACCCTAGGCACAGAATTTAAGGATATTCCATTTTGCCGTGAAGGTTGTAACTCATCATTTGGTATGAGTTAGGGTTTTTGCCTAGCATCTAAAACCGTTAGTAAAACTTTAACAATTTAAAAGAAAAAATTTAACATATAGATACTTGATTATGATCACTCCCTTAGAAGTAATATCTTTTTAAATGGACTGCATTCCAATGTGAAGGTAGAACCTTGCCATCCATTGTCTCCAACTCGTATGCTCCTTTCCCTGCAACATCACGGATTCTATAGGGTCCTTCCCACGTTGGACTTAATTTTCCGGAATTAGCAGTCTTTGTAGATTGGAACACCTTCTTAAGCACGAAGTCCCCAATTTTGAAGAACCTGAGGCGTGCCTTCCTGTTGTAGTATCGTTCAATTACTTGCTTTTGAGCAGCCATTCTTATTAATGCTGCTTCTCTTCTTCCTTCAATCAAATCGAGGTTAACCCGTAACTCTTCATTGTTTGAGTCTTCCGTTGTTTGGACATATCGCGTGCTTGGTTCACCTATTTCTACTGGAATCAGAGCTTCTGCACCATAAACCATTGAAAACGGTGTTTCTCCCGTACTTGTTTTCGTCGTTGTTCGATAGGCCCATAACACAGCTGGTAGTACTTCGGGCCAATTGCCTTTTGAATCTTGCAACCTTTTCTTTAAGTTGTTGATAATTACCTTGTTTGTAGATTCCGCTTGTCCGTTACCCACTGGATGATATGGTGTTGATGTTATTCTTTTGATTTGCCAACTTTGAAAGAATTCTGTGATCTGTGCTCCTATAAACTGTGGACCATTATCACACACGATCTCCTTTGGTAACCCAAAGCAGCATATTATATTTCTCCAAATGAAGTCCTTAACTTCTTTCTCTCGTATCTGTTTAAACGCCCCTGCTTCTACCCATTTAGTGAAATAATCAGTAAGCACGAGTAGAAACTTTACCTGACCTTTTGCCTGAGGTAGTGGACCTACGATATCCATTCCCCATTTCATAAAGGGCCACAGAGCTATAACCGGGTGTAATAGTTCAGCTGGTCTATGCATATTATTGTCGTATCTCTGACATTTGTCACATTTAGATACAAAGTCGTTCGCTTCCTCTTCCATTTTAGGCCAATAATATCCTGCTCGTATCAGCATTTTGACCAGTGATCTACCTCCTGTATGATTTTCACAATGTCCTTCATGTACTTCCCTCATTACATACTCTGTCTGTGAAGGTCCGAGACACCTTGCTAAAGGTCCCCCAAACATTTTCCGATAAAGATTTCCTTGGTGTAAACAATAACGGGCAGCTTTCTTGCGTAATGCATGAGCCTTTGTTTTGTCATTAGGGACGGTTCCATACTGTAAAAAAGCAACAATTTCATTTCTCCAATCCTATGTTAAATGATTGAAATTTACCTCATTCTTATCAGGCTCGAGAACAGAATGAAATAAATGCACGACTGAAGCATTTGCATCGTTTGCT
>MU755864.1:0-12334 GCA_026770625.1 Nicotiana glauca | reverse complement strand
ACTAGAGGCTTGAGTGGATTTTTGGAGCATTTGAGATAAGTGTTTGATCTAACTTTGGCTTGAGGGAATAGGATTGAAGTGTTATTAATTGTTAATTTCTAAATGATCGAGTACGGTATATAGGCATGGTGACGAGTATCTATACATCGGTGTCTAGCATGACCGTGGGTCTTTGCTGGTACTTGTTTTGGCATACTTTGGGGACTCTTCCAAGCCAATAATGATTTTCTATATAATGTGAAGAGTTTGAGGATTAATTATAAATCGTAAATTATTTGGAGCGTTGGCTCAGACGATAAATATATTATCGAGTAAGAAATGAAAGAAATGGAAAGAGATGTGATTATCTCCCTTGTCGGGATGTGTATGTTGTTGTCATTGCTCCCTTGCGGGGATTTAGTTATTTAATTGTGTTTTTTCCTTGCCGGGATATTTCTTGTTATTATTTATTTCCCTCGCCCGTTTGGTTGTGATTGTTGTTTGGGTGAGGAAGAGTGATAATGCACGAAGAGTCATTCCGTGTNATATTATGCACGAAGGGACATTTCGTGCTTTGATTTGACTATAATTGCACGAAGGATCATTCCGTGCCATGAAATGAGAGTTATGTGAGGAAAAGCATGAAGGGTGATACCGTGCATTTTATTTGGTTGCTTTGGGTGAGGATGAGAGTAAAAGCACGAAGGTTGATGTCGTGCAACTGTTGTATTTTTCTTGTTTTTGTTAAATATTGTTGTGCCCTATTTCTTATTTAAGTTGATGACTTTTATATTCGGATTGTACTCCCCCATAGCATGCTTCCCTCCCTTTTAATTGTTTAGTTTTGATATTCTTTCCTTTATTGCACAAGTATATATTGAACTGCACAGGTTGATTTGGTAGTCCTGTCTAGCCTCGTCACTACTTCGCCGGGGTTAGGGCAGACACTTACCAGCACATGGGGTCGGTTGTGTTGAAGCTACACTTCTGTGCTTTTTGCACAGATCACGGTACCAGAGCAGCTTTTGGACCACAGCAGTAGCACGTTGAGTGGGAGCTGACTTTAGTCCAAGGACTACGGGGTAGCATAGCTGGCGTTCGCAGGCCAGAGTCCCTTTCTATATTTTCTGTTTGTTTTCATTGTACCGAGACAGACACGATGTATTTTTCTATTCAGACTTGTTTGTAGCATTCATTAGTAGTCCGTGAGATAGCGACTCTAGTCTTGGGTAGTGAAATATTAAGCTTCCGTATTTTTTGTTTCCAGTTATTTATGTTATGAAAGACTTCCGCTTTTATTTAAAGGTTTATTATTGTTATTACTGTTGTGTTGTTATCAGAAAAGGTTTTAATGCTTGGCTTGCCTAGCTCCGACAGTAGGCGCCATCACGACTCCCGATGGTAGAAAATCCGGGTCGTGACAGTTAGATTATCAAGACATGTTTGTAATTAAAAGAAAAATATACTTTGTTACTGTCTATCAACTTTTGACGGATCAAAAAATTTGATAAGGGGTAGACTCAAATTAGTATTCAACTTTTCTTAAATATGACGATATACAATGTTTTAAAGTTTGAGATATATAATAAGTATTTTAAGTACTTCAACTTTTCTTAAATACGAAAATATATCTACTGAAGAAAGAACTTAATAAGCATTGATTTGTTCTAACAAATTGGTTATGAGTAGTAATAAGATATAACACAATTGTCAAAAAAGATGAAGAGATTTTGTCGAGATTTATCTTTGAAATTAAAAAAAAACTTTTAGTAATAAAAATTACTTTCTTAAACAATAAAAGCTTTTATGGTCCGTATGGAAGGTTCTCATAGTAGAAAATTTCGAAATACATGTTTTTCATAACTAACATGACATTGTAAAATAAAAAGGAAAAACAGAAGAATTTAAAATTTTAATTTAACTTTAGCGGTAAAGTTGGGTCTGTGCTCAGCAGGGGTCTAATAAATATTTAATAAAAAGACATAACTCAACTAAACACAAAACAAGATAATCATACATATTGTTTGGACACAACTATCCCTTATTTCACAAAGAAAACTCTAAGAGGTAAGAATTTCAAAAATCTAAACAATTGTATTCCTTTATTTTCAACATGTTGGGCCCGGGCACAGCCCGGGCTACTCCCAACTAGTGTAGTATAAAAGTTCTCAGATTTTGAAATATCCGATAGTTTTTCACCCTAAAATCGATAATCAAACAAGATTTTTTTTGTAAACTACTCCGAACCAAAAACCAAACACCGAACCGTTATTAAGAAAACCGAAAAATTCAATTTGGTTAAAAAAAAGTTTTCTTTTTTTACTTCTGTCCAAACTATGCCCACCTGTAAAAACGTATACACATTTCTAATATTCATTACTTTAATCGTATCTGTATTTATTCCCTTGATAGTTGGATCTCTCTTTATTTACATAAATACTACTTAAAATCTATTTAAAGCACACATTATCTTATGGTATTATTCTCAGTTTCTTTATGATAGTGTTTGATATAATTTGCTTTTTGAAGAAGGCTCCAACTCCTGCCATTCATTACTACTGTATTGGTCGAAATTTGGACCAAATTTAATAGCTTCGTTAGTCGTGGTCGAAGTCTAGGTCAGCCAACATTTGGAGACGAATGGCATTTCTCGAAAGGGATCGACTTTGGATCGAACAGAAGAATGTATAATAACTGCAAAATAGTTTTAGGTTAGGAAGACCCTTGTACTTTTTAGGGTTTTCCAAATAGGAAAAATTCTTTTGTCCACATCGAAATTGGCTAGATTAACCCAAATGGGGTTAATTTAGACTTTTTACTTCATTATTAGGGTAAATTATATTTTTCAATATCCATAATACCCTTTTACTTTATTTTTAATTATTTCTTCCTCCATTTATTGTTTATCTTCTCAATGCATGGAAGAGCTCAAAANTTTTTTTTACGTATTTACAACCCTTTTTTTATTAATATACACCCATATAATCCTCCATAATTAAATCTATATACATGTATTTTATTGGGCATTTCGTATAATTTTTAGTATTTGATTTGCATTTCGTATATTTTATAGTATAATACGGTCTTCCATGTCCTACTATTTAAACAAACACATATGTACTAAAACTTACTTAAACAAATATTCCTTGGCCGAAAACTTACTTAACCAAATATTCTTTGGCCGAAAATCTACTTAACCAAATCATTTTTTGGCCGAAAACCTAGTTAAACAAAATCCTTCATTTAAATTCTTACCTTCTCCATTTAGTTAATAGATTAAGGATGCATTCTAAGAAGAATAGTCCTTCAAAAGTGTATGTTGTATTTTCGGGTAAAAGGCCGAGAATATACTACTCATGGAGTGAATGTTCTCCTATAGTTATCGGGGTTAAGCGTAGCATCTTTCAGTCTTTCAAGTCTCATAGTGCGGCCATATCAGCGTTCGATGAATATGAAAAATTTGTTGAAAGTAAAAAAAAATTCAAATCTATGGTGTTTGTTGTTTATTATGGGAAGAAGCCGGGTATATACAAATATTGGTCTGAGTGTGTTAAAATGCTTGTTGGAGTCGAAGGTAGATACTTTCATGCTTTGCAATATTATGATAAAGCCTTAGAAGCCTTCAAAAAACAAGTTGTTCACAAGAAGAGTCATCTTCAAGCTCGACCGTTGAAGAAAGTGAAGAAGCGGTAACAAATGAATGTGCAGCAAGTGTTATTTCAACTGCTATGTTAGCAGGCATATTTATTGTCATGACCCGGATTTATCACCTTCGGGAGTTGTGATGGCGCCTACTAATAGGAGCTAGGCAAGCATAATATGATATGATAAAACGGAAGTCTCAATATATAATTAACTGAAGGAATTAAAATGCGGAAGTTTAACAGAATCCTCTACCCAAGAACTGGAGTTACAAACTCACGAACGTCTAGAGAATGCTAAATACAACGTCTAAATAAAAACATAACTCTGTTTGTTCTGGTACAAAGGATAACAAACTAAAGTAAAGATAGAAGAGACTCCGGGCCATGCGGACGTCAGCAAGGCTACCTCGAAATCTCTAGACTGAAGTCAGCTCCCAATCAACTACTGCTGTCCAAAAGCTGCTCCGGCTCCGTGATCTGTGCAAAAGGGCACAGAAGTGTAGCATCAGCACAACCGACCACATATGCTGGTAAGTGCCTGGCCTAACCCCGCGGAAATAGTGACGAGGCTAGACAGGACTACCAAATCAACATGTGCAATTCAATATATATGCAATAGAAGAAAATACATAAATCTAACAAGTCAAGAGGGAGGGGAGCATGCTGTAGAGGTTGTAGCAGTTTAGAATACAAAATCAATAAATAAGGAATGAAACGGTACAACTACAAAGTCAACAAGAGTAGAGAAACAATAGTTGCATGGCACTACCCTTCGTGCTTTCCCTCACATAAATACTCATATCATGGCACAGAATGACCCTTCGTGCATTAGTAATCAAAAGATGACACGGAATGTTCCCTCGTGCATTAATAATCAAAATATGGCATGGAATATTCCTTCGTGCATTAATAATCAAAACATGGCACAGAATGTTCCTTCGTGCATTAATAATCAAAATATGGCACGAAATGTTCCTTCGTGCATTAACATATCCTCAACACAAAATCGTGCACGACATCAACCTTCGTGCTTTATCACTCTTCCTCACCCAAGCAACAATCATAACCCATGGGGCGAGGGGATAGACAAACAGTAATAGAAGTCCCGACAAGGGAAAATACAAGTAAACAGTCAAATCCTGGCAAGGAAACAACAACAATAACTTTCACATCTCGGCAAGGGAGATAATCACTATACGAATACAGCCCGGCAAGGGAATAATCACATTTTTTTATTTCCTTTATTTCTTACTCAACAATTACTTTATCATTCGAGCCAACGCTCTAAAGAATTCACAATTCATAATTCTTTCTCATACTCTTCGCATTATATATAATTCATCATTTACACAAGGAAGAGTCACAACAAAATTAGAATAAGTACAAATAAGAACTCACGGTCATGCTAGACACCAGTGTATAGATACTCGTCACCATGCCTATACACCGTACTCGACAATTAGCAATTAGCAAACAATACTCTAATCATATTCCCTCAAGCCAAAGTTAGATCAAACACTTACCTCAACTTCCACGGCTAAATCAATCCACAGTGACCGCTTTCCCTTTCGAATTCGGCTCCAACTCAATCAAATCTATGAAATAACGACTTTATAATGACAATCTTAATACAATTTGGTCATAGAGAATTGGAAAAGTCATAACGAATAAACCTCATCTTCGGATGAAAATAAAAGGGAAAGAAAAATATTAAAACACGGATTCGTCACTGCGTGTGTGAGTATGAACGGGAAAGAAGTTAGAGATTTGATCAACCACCGATTCTATGGTCATTTATGGTTGGATTCAATATTAGAAGCAGTTTTATTAGTGAGTTGATAAAAAAAGAGAATAATTTATTGTCATTACCTAAATAATCCAAAATCGTGTAGTACCTAATATGCCATTACAAACATTATAAGAAAAAAATTTGATGTGTTTAAGTTTCATAATCAAAACAAGCAAAATTTGTTCAAAATCAAAAAGTTCTACACCAAAAAGAAAAAACAATGCAATTAGGCCAACTGAGAACTCCAAGTTTCAGCAATATTATATTTCCATGTCTGGTTCGGCATTGAGATCAAACAAGCTTGATTGCGATTGTGTAGCGTCAATTTGTTGCAATTAAAATCAAACAAACACTATAAGAAAAAATGAAATGTTTAAGTAATAAATCGAATGTGGTCACAAAATTATACCTCATTCACACTTAGGGAACCATCATAATCAATGTTTGTACCTCTGCCTTGCCCATTACCCCTACCCCTACGCCCACCACTTCTACCGCCACCTCTACCACTACGATTGACACCAACCCTGCCACCACCCCTGCCACCCCCCTAACACCAGTTCTTGCGCCATTACTAGCTCCAAATACACCACGCGGTTGTGAACTTGTAAAGTAGTAGTCAATTCTTCCTCTATATTGATTCAAACGCGGCCTACCACGTCAATTCTTAATATATTGAACCTTCCCGCTAGTGCCCGGTGCTATATCACAAGCCATGTCAAAATACTTCAACATGCTCCTGTATGTCTTATACTCAGGCGTCATGGTTGGGTAACCAACTTGATGGAACCGATTCAAGTGTGGCATAATAACATCGCTTCTCCACCTTGTCAGTATATACCTTTCATCAATTTTATCAATATTCTTGTGCGACAAGATCTTAAGTATATGGCAACAAAGTATCCCTCTAGACTCGAACCATTTGCAGTGCAACTAAAATAATCGCCGACATGTATATATTCAACAATGTACTCAACTGGATTTCCATTATTTTTTGTTATTAATGAATAATCACTAATGATGAATTTCTCAACACCGGGGATAGCTTGATGTTCGTCGGGGCTGCTGACTTCACAATAATATAATTTCCTTATCTATGTCTTGAAAAATTCATACAATATATGCGTATAACACTGAATTGCCTGTTGCTCCCACTTGAACATTGACTCGCACACAATTTGAAAGCCCTTTGACCTGTATTCCGCTTCCAACTCTTTCTCATGCTTAGCTCTTATAGCTAACTCATACTGGTGAACAATCATCTTTAGAGTGCTTTGACGGGTAATATATCTATCAGAGAACGCATGCATCCCCTCACTTCTTTGCGTAGATAGCATACCACCCAAAAAAAACACATCAAGGTACACGGGAACCCATTTTTCCTTCTCAGAGAAAAGCTTGATGAACCAATTCCTTCTATGCAAATTATACCTTGCAATATATTCTGTTCATTTTCTCTCAAAAACTTCAACAGTAATGCTATCAAGGACCATGGATTTAAATTCTGCACGTGCAATTTTAGAAGGACGAAATCCACTTAAGTAAACATGCAACTTTGAGAATATATGCCAAATACAATACCTATGTATTGTATTTGGCATCACTTCAATAATGGCTACCTTAATTCTCTGACACTGATCAGTTATGATCGCATCTGGATGAACATTTCCCATGGCATCAAGCCAAGTTCTAAAAACTAATTTATAACTATCGATATCTTCATGAGATATGATAGCACATCCTAGTAAGATGGACTGTCTATGGTGATTGATGCCAACAAATGAAGCACATGGCATATTATATCGATTCACAAGGCACGTTGTATCAAAGCATATCGCATCATGAAAATGCTCATACGCTGCCTTACAGTGTGAATGCACCCATACCACATTTCCCAGCCTACCAATATTATCAACGTCGATTGAATAGAAAAACTCTCTATCCTTTACCTGGATTTCATGAAAAAAGTTGAGCAGCGACTGTGCGTCCCCTTTTTTCATTTCAAAATTCCTACTCTTCAAAATATAATTTCTACAATCCTTTGGAGTGTAACCCAAATTTTGCGGTCCACCACGTTGAACCTCAGCAAGTCTAATATTCTTGGAGGGTCTAATGCCAGATCGATCGTGAGCTACAAGATCCCTCTTCAAAGAATCAGAAACAAACCTATGTCCAGCCTTTAGGCGCGATACGGATGGGAGCAATTCATTATTGTGATCGTGAATGACCTTAAAGACGCGCCAACAACCAGAATCATCCAAAACAACAACTAGCCTAGATTTACAATTGTTACTCTTGGTGGTAAACTTTATTTTGCGAATCCTAGTCCTATCACAACAGTAGGTTATATACCTGGCAGTGTCACCACCCTTCTTGTTGGAATTTCTTTTGATGACGGAGAATCCTCTCAGTCGTGCATGTTCTTTGTAGAATGCAAACAAAGTATCTTTATCTCTAAATCGCATTCCAGAGATTGGACCTACAACAAACCCTCTTCAGTGAATTCATTCTCCATTTCCCGATCAACATCACATAACTCTAACTCATTTCCTAAAACCTGATCCTCATCATCGTTAGCTTCTCCGTGATATTCTCCATCGGCTTCTTCATCATCATCATCTAAGTGCACAGCATGGTTGAAACTATCGTGAGAATCAACATCGACCCGTTCGTATTCTTTCAACAAACTATCGTCCGATGCCATCCCTAAAGATCTGTACAACTCGTCCCTAATATCTTGGTTGATATTCATGATTGTTGTATTTATGTTATGTTCATTTTGATTCATATTTTGGTGCACCGCTAAATTTTCTTGGTTTGAATCCATTTTTAGAGAAGGAGAAAGTGTCCGTTGGTTTAGGGTTTGGTAAGGAGGAAGTATACAAAATCATATACCATATTTATTTTTCTTAAAATATAATAGTTTGTTAATAATTAAAAAACGTATAATTTGTATAAAATATACATAAATACAAGAAAAATACACAAGACTCTTCATCTCCCAATATTTAATTTTCGCATACATCAAGACTTGGAATTTAATATTGGGTTTTGGAGGGAAAATATAGGCTAATTAGTTAAAGGGTTATTTATGTATTTTCACTGGTGTGGCCAAAGTTGGGTCCGCCACTGTGGTCGTTTAGCACTTTCCTTACCTTAATCTAGTTGCTGACACCATTTTACTGTTTCTTTTAAAAACCACCTGATTATTCGGTAGAAACTATTGCATTGTCATTGTCACCACCTTGTAGTTTACGTCAACGATATTACTATTATATACTCCTATACTGTTTGTTTATCACATCATTACCAGTTTAATCACTTCCCTTATATAAACATTAAAATTAGTAAACTTTCTTTAATAATCTTTACAGAAGTCAAACCAATATATTCAATTTCCAGTTGTAGGGAGACAAAAAGGTCGACAGAAACCTGGCCTCTACTGTTCCATAGGAACAAACAACCCCTTATCCCTATCTATCACATTTCTTGATTGGCCACTCAGTATCTTGAACATCAAGTATACTTTTCTTTTCCCTTTTTCTTTTTTTTATATAACAAATTTTATCTATTTTTGCAACTAAGGATCTTGATTTTAGTACATCTGATGATTCATCAACCCTTTTGGTGTTTGATTGATTTGATTAGAACAGATTCTTTGACCCTTTTTAGTGATTGATTGATTTGATTAGACAAAGGGCTGAATCCCAGAGTCGTGGCAGTAAGAATACTCTGTCACTTACAATAAGGTAATCTTGTTTGATTGATTTGATTAGAACAGAGGGCTGATTCTTTGACCCTTTTTAGTGTTTGATATACTCTGTCACTTACAATTTGGTAATCTTGTTTGATTGATTTAATTACAATAGAGGGTTGATTCTTTGACCCTTTTTGGTGTTTGATTGATTTGATGCTGAATCTCAGAGTCGGGGCAGTAAGGGTCTTAAGATCTTGTCTGATTGATTTAATTAGAATAGAGGGTTGATTCTTTGACCATTTTTGGTGTTTCAGAGCGATAGAGGGCTGAATCTCAGAGTTGGGGCAGTAAGGGTACTTTGCCGCTTAAGATCTTGTTTGATTGATTTAATTAGAACAGAGGCTGATTCTTTGACCCTTTTTAGTGTTTGATTGATTTTTAATTCAGAGCGACAAAAGGCCAAATCTCAGTATCGTGGCAGCAAGTATACTCTGTCACTTACAGTAAGGTAATCAGTCTGAATCATCAGTGTTTTGATTGATTTATTGGATGAAAAACTGAGGAAAATTATGGATAAGGAGATGGATATTCGGAATCATAAAGTGGATGTTCCTGAGACTGTAATCACCATAAGATTGGATGAAAATAGGGAAACTGATGAAAAATCAAGAATTCGCGACGAAGAAGGAAATTCAGGTGGAAAGGGAAATGGGGTTGAAGGGAATGAGGTGAAAGTGAAGGATTTGAAGGAGGGTGAGAGTTTTTCGACTGTAATTGATGTGAAGTGCGACACGGAGAAATTGGGAGAGGATTTGGAAGAG
This sequence comes from Nicotiana glauca, assembly GCA_026770625.1. NCBI lineage: Eukaryota > Viridiplantae > Streptophyta > Magnoliopsida > Solanales > Solanaceae > Nicotiana > Nicotiana glauca. The sequence continues at coordinate 2,404 of MU755864.1, read as the reverse complement.
GACTGCCAAAGGGTGTGTAGGATTTGTCATTTGAGTACTTATGAAAGTGGGAAAAATGTACAAAATTTGGTGGATTTGATTGAGCTTGGTTGTGGTTGTAAAGGAGAGCTTGGATTTGTGCATTCTCATTGTGCAGAGGCTTGGTTTAAGCTAAAAGGAAACAGGTAATTACTGTTTTTTGTTCTTTCCTTCAGATTCAATCTTTTTCTAGCTTATTGTCATTATTGGCTTGATATTATGGTTGTTTAACTAATCAAAGGCAGATGTAGTGCATTAGTTACAGTTTTGGCTCAGACCCTTTGTGTGTTAAGAAATTCACTAAATAAGTTTAATGGTAGATTTCGAACCCAATAAATCGAACGTGTGGTGGTGGAATTCCGAACCCGAACCCATAATGTTCAAATCCTCGATCCATCTCTATAACTGATGATAACATCTAAGTTGCTTAGTTTGATTTTATTATTGTCTTTCCTGGTGAAGACAAGTTCCTATCTGTATGCTAACAACAACAACAAACCTATAAAGTTAGAGAGGCTATTTCCGATAGACCCTCGGCTGTTTCCTGTCTGTTGGCTGTTTGACTCGTATTTCTACAACAGAAATTTTCTACTTTAAAGTCCTCTTTTGGAAAAATTACAGGCGTGCTCTATCTTATTATGAATAGGTCACCATTAGGTTCAGATTTACTATTTGTGCCAACAGCCAAAGTCTTTTGTTATTTGAGATCCTCATCAATTGTCATAGTAGAGTGAATTACATGCTTTCTGGTTGTCGTTAACTGGGATGCTGATAAATTTTTGGTTTTCCTGTCTTCAAATGTTCGGACGAAGAATCTTGATTTTGAATGTTTCTTTGCATTGCCATGATGCATTATTGTCTAATAGAACAGTTAAGTGCCTTTAATTAGGTAGACTGATGCAAATGTTGGATTAGGATCTCTTACACCTATCTTATGCAAATTTGCTCATCGAAGACCAATTCTGCATATCTGTGGTGGTATTCTGTTTCTTTATCAACCCTTCCTTCTAACTCTGGTTCACTACTATTGCCACCGAGTTATTCGTGAATACTCCAATCATTACGATAACACTTTCAGTTCTAATTTCTGCAAGAATTAAGCATTCCATTCATTCTATTCTACCTAATGTTATACTTGTGCACTCAGCCAAATGTGTCGGTTCTAGTTGAGGATGTGTACAATTAGGTTTGTTCCATGAATGATAGCCAGAAAACACTTCCTAAAATGATTCCTTCTACTTATATCAGACAGCACCTGCTATCCCATCATTTGGACTGGCATAACTTATTTCCAGCCGGCGTGCTTCTTTGATTAACCATACATGGTTCTATTACTTACCATGAATCGATAGAACCTAAGTACAAATTGCAGAATTTGAAATAACTGTGTGCCCTTTATACTATAAAAAGTTCATGTCCAAGTTAGTAAAGGATGTTATAGTCGTTCGATTCTTAAAGTCAGAAGCTTTTGTTTCATTAAAAAGGAAAACCTCGTGTATAAGCAATATACTAAGTAATGGAGAAGTTACTAAGCAAAATTCATTGCTGATTTATGCTAGTGGCTGTAGCTTGTATGCTCAAAATTAAAAAACAACAGAACTTAAGTTGAATTTCCATTGTGGATTCTAAACTCTATGCAGCCCCTGATTTGACGCTCTTCAAAATACTCGCATAAAAGTAAGACAAATAATTTTCTTTTCTCTTGTATTCCCAATTCCAAAGGATAATGCTACAGATAGTCTGCATTGTGGCGAAGAGGCGATAAATCATTAGTATCCCTTGGCAACTTCCGGACATGAAACAGCCTTCTTTTTTTTTGGCTGTTTTGTTTCCATGTCCTTCTCAGATTCTGCCGGTAAAATTATGTTGCTTGCATTCCAAATAGCTTAATAGCTTGACATTCGTTACCAGTAACTGACGGGGATCATTGGCGTAACTGGTAAAGTTGCTGCCATGTGACTAGGACGAGTTCGAGCCGTGGAAACAGCCTCTTGCAGAAATGCAGGGTAAGGCTGTGTACAATTGACCCTTGTGGTCCGGTTCTTCCCTGTACCCCGCGAATAGCGGGAGCATAGTGAACCGAGCAGCCATTTTTTATAATGGGATTGTGTCGCTTGACTAAACATTTTCCTAGTATACTTCACCTTACCTACGATCATCTCAAAGGAAAAAAGAAGAAACTAAAACAAAATGGCCAATCATAACCCTCCGGGGTTGGCCTGGTGGCAATAGACTTGAGTCTTGGGGTTTGCTCCCTTTCAAGGTCTCAAGTTCGAAACCCACTGGGTGCGAACAATTTCTGATGGCCATTGGACCGGGTAAAACCTGAATTAACTGTGGTGCACTTGCGGGAAACTCCTTGCCGAGGGCCTGTGCACCCCCGGGA
>MU755863.1:13244-27593 GCA_026770625.1 Nicotiana glauca | reverse complement strand
AATTGTTAAACTAATTAAATTCTAAAAATTTATTTAATATCTATTTTATAGTGATTTCCGATAAAAACACTAAAATGTTATTTTTTGATTTTTCTTTAATTTGTTTCAAAATTATAAAAATTAAAAATCCTAATGCATATGTATATTTTTTATAATTTTTAATATGAATTATTATGCAACTAATTAACACAAAGATACAACAAATATCAATAAAAATTGTAAAAATAATGAAAAATCATTTTGTTTGGATTATAGGAATAATTTGCTTAGGGCAAAAATCACGTGCTCACATAGGTAAAATTAAGGGGTTAGAGCAAAACCTAGGATTTTAACAAAAGTTAGATTTAACTACGAAATTTGTTATGAAATGGATTAGAAATTATATATTATTGATACTTAGGTTATGGAGAACAACTTCCTTCGAAAATTTTCAAAATTCGGGCACGTGGGCCCAAGGTCGGATTTTGGAAACTTGCGTTAATGATTGGAAAATTGATTAAATAAATAGAATTTGATTTTGTGAGCTTATATTGACTAGTGCTTACCTCATTTAACTAGTTTGGGATCATTCGGCTCCGAATTGAGGGTTTGGGCTCGTTCTTGGTATTGGAAGTGCACTTGGAGCGAGGTGAGTCTCCTTTCTAACCTTGTAAGAGGGAATTGTCCCCATAGGTATAATAATTGAATAATTTGCTACTAAATGCGGGGGCTACATACGCACTAGTTGACGAGAGTCCGTGCATAGCTACTGCTATGTTAATTGTCCGGGTAATCTAGGACTCGTATCATACTTTATTGGTGAATGTCTCTATAATTTCTTGCTAATGTGACCATTTATGATATGCTAGAGACTTGGAAAGGAAAAATAAGCGAATGTATACACTTGTGGATACTTGTATGAATTTATTTGGAAATAAATGCACTTTCATGTGTTTTGTTATATATTTTGATATTTGTGGATCGAGCCGAGCCTCGGTAGAAATATATGCATCTATGATTTGCCCCATTCGACCCTCTGACAGTACACAGTTTATTTTCTGTTGGATTGGGCCGTCGACCTCGGCATAATGTGCGCATGGTATCTATGTGAAACCCCACCTATGACTTGTCCTGCTAAATAATTGAAATGTGATTGGTTGACTGCAAAGTTGTTTAGAACATGACTTATTATCTCTTGCTACACACTGTTGATTATCTGTGAGTCCCATGCTTAGCATAAAACCTTATTATATTATTTGACCCTAGTGGTCTCAAGTTGACCTCTCGTCTCTACTTCTTCGAGATTAGACGGGATACTTACTGGGTACATGTTATTTATGTACTTATACTACGCTTCTGTACTTAATTGTACAGAATCTGAGGCAGGTACATCTGGCTATCAGTTTGGTGCGCTCCCCTGATTCATAGTTTGAGACTTCCACGGTGAGATGCTCCCTTCCTGTGACGTTCAACAGCTTGATGGAGTCTTTTCTTTACTTTTGCTGTCTATTCTACCTCGGACAGTAGGATACTTTTACCCTTTTGTATATTCTACTAGTTGCCCATTACTTATGACACCAGGTCTTGGCACACACGTTAGTAGACTATCATTTTGGGGTTATATAACTATTTTGGCATATTATTGTTCATTTCTAATTTGACTTGAGCTTTATGAATTTTTGTGCTTACTTTGTGTAAAAGTAAAAAAAAAGAGAACTAAATTACATTTTCCGCGTTGGCTTGCCCGATAATGGTGTCGGGCTCCATCACGATCTATTTTTGGAAATGGGTCGTGACAAAACACTTGGCTTATAAGCACTTTTAACTTTACTAAACGCGTAGATAAGCCGAAAAAATGCTTATAAGCTAGTTTGACCAGCTTACAAGCTTAGCCAAACACCTTCATAGTACCGCAATTCTAGTATAAACAATCTCGGTGCTGCTTATACGAATTTAAAAACTCAACTAAATGATTAAAAGTTTAATTCGAGATTATTATCCCTTATCCTCCTTACTAATAGACCCCTTAGGAGTTGTTTGGTTCAAAATTCAATGCTGGGATTATATATTGATATGTAATCCTATACTTTTGGTATAAATTTTGTCCTGATTTTAGCTAATACCTACACCAAAACGAATTTTGGTGTGGGATATCCACCCTAATCACTATAACCAGACGGCCTCTTAAGGTTACTTGCGTATTCTTGGGGTCGTTCAAAAATAACCAGATTTACAAGTGGTTGTTCAAAAATAGCCAGATTTACTAGTGGTTGTTCAAAAATAGCTAGTTTAAAAAATAATCAAAATTTAGCCACTTTTCATGTAAAGATAAATCTGAACGAAAATACTATTCCAAAATCCGGAAAAATACTCCAGCATAATATGTTGGAGTTCCAGTATATTATACTGGAACTCCATCCTAATATACTGGAGTTCCAGTATAATATGCCGGTCCAACATAATGTACTAGAGTTTGGAGCACCGGTGCTCCAGTCACAAGTATATTATACTGGAGCCAGCAAAGTATATCGGTCCAAATAATATGCTGGAAGTTCATACACAGGTGCACCGAACTCCAGTATATTATGCCAGACCGGTCTCTGTTGCAGCAAAATAGTTGCTATTTTTCATTGACTTGATAAACGCTGACTATTTTTAAATGACCAGTCCGAAAACTGGCTAGACTGTGCTATTTTTACCGTATTCTTGGGTCCTAAGCCCAATGGGCTGGCCCATCCAACCTATACCGATTGATTTGTGATATGATTTTGAATATTGGACTGCCCCAATATTGGTGCGGCCTTTTTCCCATTAAGAGGTCCACTTCTTGGGCTTATGTTAGGTTTGCTTTTCTCTTTGGCCCAAAATCTTTCCTCCAATTCCAATATAAGCGTTGTTCAGTAGGGTTTTTTTCTCCATTTTCGGGACATCGCAACGTGAGAGCTCGCAGCTACATCAACAATGGTTCTCAAGTAAGTCCCTCTGCCTTCTTATTTATACAGAAAAATGCTATACGTCCCTTAATTTAATCGTAATTCTCATTTTTCGCTTATCCATTTTATTTGATTTAGCTCATTGATATGGATTGGAACTCCCCGTTTTTACTCTATATTTCGCTTCATTTATTATTTATTTGAGCACCAGTTCAGGGGGAACAGTATAAAAATGTTCGTTGATTTGCCATTTTCTTTGCTAGCCATAGTCGTATTGAATAACGAAATGTGAATCAGTACCGTAAAACACATTTATTTCTTAGTGCTCCTTTATATGAATAATTCTCAATAGCTGTTCTGTTAGTTGCATTTGATAAGGTTAACTGATGCTTTTAAAACATCATTTTGATTTGATAACTATTAGAAAATCTTGGAAAAAATCGACTTTTTTGCACTAAGTCAGACAAATAAGGTCTGCAAAGACTCAAAAAGATTTTGAAAACTCCTGATTTTCGAACATTTTCGAAGATTCCTCCTAAGTATGGCTAATTGCTCATGAGGTAGCAATATCACAAGTTTTTCTTATGGCACATAAACTTACCAGCTTGTTCTCGGTTCCTTTACTTTGGACTTTTTCCTCCTTGTATTACCCAAAAGTATAAGTGATTAAATTAATAGTTTTATTCTTATTCTGATTTCAGGACGGAACTATGTCGTTTTAGTGGTGGCAAGATATATCCTGGGAGGGGCATCAGATTTATTCGTTCAGATTCTCAGGTAATTTTCTAACAGATACTAACATGTGTTAGTAATTTTGTACCTCATGATTAAGTTATGTGACTTATTAGTGGAAGGAGGTAGTGTCAGGTTTTCTTTTCGGCTGTTCCTTATTTTCTGTGATATTAGGTGTTCCTGTTTCTCAACTCAAAATGCAAACGGTACTTTCACAATCGCCTGAAGCCTTCCAAACTTACTTGGACTGCTATGTACAGGAAGCAGCACAAGAAGGTTAGTCTCAATGAAGCATCAATGATTAAGCTTTATTCTGTTTTAAAATTTCCCATAAAGATTGCAAAATTGAAGGATAGCTAGGTTGATCATGCCTTCTGATACACAATTTATGTATTATAAACTTGGATTAAGGCACATTGTCCTCTTCCCCTTGCCATCTTTTTGTTCAATTGTTTGTATTTACTTTTTGCCTAATTAAATTCTTCATTTTCTGTGTATAACTTTAGGATATTGCACAAGAAGCTGTTAAGAAGAGGCGACGTGCAACAAAGAAGCCTTACTCCAGGTCCATTGTGGGTGCAACCCTGGAGGTTATCCAGAAGAAGAGAACTGAAAGGCCAGAAGTTAGAGATGCTGCTAGGGAGGCTGCTCTCCGGTTTGTTCCCATAATTTTTTCTGCATGTTGACCTCTTAGATTTAGCCTGTGCATTATATCACGTTTTGTCAGTTAATACATGTAGATCACCTACATCTAATATGGTTGTTAAACCATTGCAAAAATGGGCAGAAAATGAGAAATGGTTGTAAAAAATGTATTTTTAATGACAATGTTTCTTCATTTAATGGAGTTGAATTTATTGTTTATATTTTATCGTTTTGTGCAGTGAAATCAAGGAAAGGATTAAGAAGACAAAGGATGAGAAGAAGGCCAAGAAGGCAGAGGTGCAGGCCAAGTCACAGAAAGCTGGAGGGAAGGGCAACATGCCCAAGGGAGCTGGAGGGAAAGGTCCCAAGCTCGGTGGAGGCGGTGGAAAACGTTAAGCTGTATTCTGTTGTTTCCTTTTAAGTCGGTGTTTGAGAGATTTTTTACAAAGGCACTGTAAGCGGCATCATTTACAGTAGTATAGTTGTACCCGCAGTCAGCAATTTCTCGAAACAAATGGTTTTGCGTTTAAATTTTGCTATTATTCGTTGATAGACTACAGTTAAATGCAGTTTTTTTTACTCTTAGCTGCACATCTCCAAGTTCTGTTTTATTTGAAATGTGCTATGCTCTCTGCAAGAACTTCCCATCTTTGGTTGTGAGGAGAAAGTGATCGGATGTTGAAACTTAATTAAATTGAGTTTCCAAAGAAAAGCGCTGTTTAAAATCTTGTGGCATGACGTGTATATGGTTCTCGACCTCGTACATGATGTGCATCTCCTTATTTCATCCCCCCTTTAATGTATTCATTCATGTTGCGGTCCCAAAGGGGTGGATTGTAGTCAATGAAGTGATGTGAAAATTTTCGAAAATCAGCTTTCACGAAATATATCTATTTTGTCCAAGTTCTTGGTGGATAGAGTTATCTCATTTCTTTGTACTCGTGCGGGTGGTGAATACTATGTATTTTTCATCAATGAACCCATATATCTACCTCATACTTGTCATGCCCTCCACTCTATGTGCAAAACCCTCTTGCGTACTCACTCCACATTTGCCCATTGCCATCCTAGTCACTATCTAATGCAATTGACCTGGCATAGCAGAACATCTTCACCAGTTGAAGATGAAGATCTCACATCATCACCACCAGTTAAAAGGGAAAAGAAGGCATAGCAGCTCTGTTATAAGGGAGGGGTTCTACCGAATTTGTGGGCTCCAAGCACTGCATGTAAACCATGCATACAAGTGCCTTAAAGATGTGAAAATTGTAGCATTTGTCCGTACATGAAATAATAAAATTAAAAACTAAACCTTTCTTCTCATAACAGATAAACAGAGTATATTTACCCGACATAGCATAGGTACACTATTTCAGCAAAACTGGATCAAGTACAAAGCGTTAACAAATACATGTACAGGAGAGAAATACCTAAGGCACATACACAATGATAGTATAAGCTGTGTAATGGAATCTAATTCTAGGATCGTTGGTAAGAGAATAAAACTAGAAACATATCATTTACAGAAACTATTTAACCCCTTTCCTCCTACACCTTGTGAGATCGCAAGGGGTAATTGATACAGAATCTACACAGAGCCCACCTTTCGAATGTGTGCAATCAATCTGTTTCATTGAAAATCTAACTTCAGTTACAGGATCTGACCTATTGACAATAAATTCACCCACCTTGTACTCAATCCAGAACCCATGCTTTTTTGCATCATCTTGCTCGACTTCATGGATGAAGCACTCACTAACTGCATGCTGTCCATCAGAAGTGGACAGTTCATAGCGTACTGGCCCCAAATCCCATCCATGAGTGTGCTCAAAGTTGGGAACGCGTCGGCCTAATCTCTTAAAATATTTCCCAAGGTGGATCCTGAAAGTTAGTGTGTATATATCCGGAGGAAAAGGAAACTTCACTATTCCACTTACTTCAAACCACCATACTTGCTGGCAATACGCCACAACATGGAACCTGCAAGATACTATCAACTGAATATTAGACTGTGGAAGTTTCTCATAGTGTTGTTACTAAGTGGTCAGAGACAAAAAAAGTCGTCTTAACAACAAACCAAACCCCAGTACTTTCATGTATTTTGATTGGTTAAGAAGAGAAGAAAACAGCTGGGAACTAGTGGAAAAGAAGATTCTGTGCTCCCGTGCCCCTTTCCTCCTAAAAGAAATTTACAAAACAAAAACAAAAAAAAAATAATTCTGGAGTTCATGAGACAGGCTCATATTTGCAAGTCAAGATTATAAAAAGAAAAAGGTTCAAAATATCCATAAAATGATCACCAGTAAGAGCTACTGTATTAGCATGCGATGGTGGCTATGTCCAAACAATATCCTATGTCACCTTTTAATACTTCTCGTGCATGATCGAATTTAACAAAAATACACTTATTTGTCTCAAAGGATACACTTGTATGCTTTTGACAAATGAGGATAAACATGATTCTCAACATTCTGTGCTCAATTCCTTTTTAGATGTAGGACAAATGAAGCCTGATTTTGTTTGAAATTGAGTACCAAGGGAGTAAGTTAGGTTTTCTCCATTTGGTGGGAGTAAGGTTTTCTGATATTTACTTGTTTATTCTTCATCTCGAGCCGAGGGTGTTTCTGAAATAGCCTCTCAACCTCCCCAGGGTAGGGGTAAGGGTAGGGGTCTGCGTACACATTACGCTCCCCAGACCCCATTGGGTTGTTGTTGATTGGAGTAAGGTTTTCTCCATTTGGCTCAATGACTTCATAATAAAAAATTGACACTAGTAGTTCAGATTTTATACTCTTTAAAAATAAGCTTATTGATTGAAAGACTAAGTCGAAGTAAAGAAGAATTTACAATTCCCAAATCTAATCAGCTCATATAAATCAAAATTAGCAAAAGCCGAGAAGAAAAATTCTACTTCTGATTTCCGAACAAACAAAAGCAGTCACAACATATTAATCACAATTTGGTTCATAAAGGCCTCTATATATCATCTTCCTCTTTCATGGCTGGAAATTTAAACTCGTGTTATCCAGAAAAGGCACTACATCCTATCTAGGCCATTCTATGCAATCCAAACTAAATGCACCATCTTATCAAGTGATGAACATAATCCATGTAAATGAACTCCTCCTTCAGATAGGAAGGGAAGAATTTTGTTTGAAAAGGACTACGTTAAGGCATGGCTTTATTCTCTTCTGGTCTTCCCTTCGGACAAAAAATAAAAAGTCTTTCAGATACTCTAATACTTTGACAATTTCGAAAGGGACAAGAAAGAGACATTGCCAAGAAGTTGCATCAGTAAAGTAGCATGACCACTGAATCTATCACCACATTTGCATTCTTTCTTTAGTAAGTGTTTATCACCACATTTGCATTTAGTAATCCCACAAAACAATGTTCGAACCCTACTTCTAGAGACACCCTTCAAGCAGTTAATTCTAAGAAAACGAAGTACGACGCTTAGAACAAATATCCCCAAATGCTTAATCAGCGGATTAGTAGTACACCGGATAAGAGAAGTCAAGCATCTAACAAATTCCCATCATATCTGGTAACTCGTAAACCGGCCAAATCTGTGGGGTAAAACAATATTGATAAAGCTCCGCTGAACCTTGTTGAGCTGTCTTCCTCAAGACTAACTTACAGGAAGTTCCTGAAGCCTGTGAAAATCTACATTTTGGCATGCTATGCCTTAACTCCTGAACCGATGCAACTAAACAGTGGCTACTTCAACAGAAGGCAACAACTCTTCCCCCTCTTTGAATTTTTTTTAAGAAACCTCTCACACCTCTTCTACTGGGAATAAGAATCATCACTAGGTACTTGTGAACGGCAATTCACCACCATCATCCTCATCCCATCAGAATCAAGACTAGTGATCAAGAGATTCAACTGAAAGTTTTCGGTAAGTGTATCAAGAATCAAGCAGGACACACCAATGAGGTGTAAGAGAAGAGGGGAATTGCTTTTCATCAATGCTTCATCAGTCCTCTCTTGTTTTTCAGTTTTAGCTATTTTGCCTTTCTTATTACCCTTCGGGTATCTATTAAGCCATCAAATAGAGGTGTGCATTGATTATTTCATCACCTTCCTCGCAACAAGGCAAACAGAAAGGGCAAGCTCCATGATAAACATATAAAAGCTATAATTTATATATTATACTAGAAGCACGAAGGCCCTTAGCGAAATGTCGCTTGTATTTTTTACCCTTCTAAAAAAGAACTAACACTAGAAAAAATTGTCCTTTAACTATTATTTTTAATATTTAGAACTTTAAAATTAGTAAAAATCTAAAATTTTGGTTATCATATCTTTCCTTATTTGAATTATGTTCTTAATTATATTTAGGACTTTAAATTAAAAAGATTTTATTTCCGCAAAGCTTCAACATTCATCTTTTTCTTTCCTTCATAAAACTGTCACGCATGTGTGTCTCTCCAACTAACAACCTCAAATCTTTTTCCTTTTCGCTGGTAAGATTTCAAAAATTTTACAAGTTGAACTGATAAGTTTTTAAAGAATTTACAAGTATTTTCTATATTGAGTAGTATTATTTTGTGAGAATCGTAATATTCTTGATTCTATGGCTTGCTTACCAAGAGTTCATGAGAGTTTGCAGCCACAAATTAAATCTTGCATTAATTATTGGTCCTGACTTTATATACAACAAATTATAACGAGAGTTGTTCTTTATTTTTGACTTATAAGTGGTTACTAATTAATGTGTTTCAAAGCCAAAATTGATTTCTAGCTAGCTACTTGAAAATTGCTTGATTTATCATGGCGGATGATCGTGCTAACACAAAGAATATATTGTATGTGGGAATTGCAGACATGATTAAAGAGAAGAAACCAAAAGGCATGTGTGAAGAAGTCAATCAAAGAGAAAATTTTACATTGGAGGAAGAGGCAATCTATAAAGAGAATACTTGTGGGTTTGAGCGACTTTCTCATGATTTCAGGGAGCATCAAATTAAATTTGTCTAATATCTTTTTCTTTTTTGTGATAACCAGCATAGTATTTTTTTTTTCTCTCTCTCTAAGTCCCCAGGGGGAATCCAGCGTCGAGGTTCCGGGTTCAATTGAACTCAGTACTTTCGACACGGAACATAAATTTATGTTTAAAATTTATCTAATATAGGAATAAATAGTAGATATGGATCCATAACTTTAACAATATAATGTGTTCAATACTAACTTTTTAAAGATTGAACCCATAAAATTCAGATTTTAGATCCGCCTCTGTAAGTCCCTAAGTATTTTACTTCGAATTGGAGAAAATGATCAAGTTTGCGTTAATAGTGCCAATTTAGACTAAATAGATCCTTGAAAGGACCTCGGCTTGGAGTTTACCATTTCTAGCATGAATCTTACTTTAATTGCATTACTAAACAATATTTTAGTTCCTTTAAGGAAAAAAAAGATCCTAATACCTCGAGTAAATCTTTTGTTATCACCTGCCTCATTTTGTTCTTTAAATATGCATTATTAGCTATTGCCGCATGCATGGAATATGAGTTCTTCTCGAGGTAAGTTAAAATTTAAAATTCGTTTATGTATGTATATATTACTGAGGACATGGCCCTTGACAGGGAATTGTGGAGGTCGAGCATTAAGGTTGTAGGTTAGGGGAAGTTGTGAATATTTCTACAGCGCACTAGAGTGAGACTAGCCAGTTAGGAGTTAGTCTTAGGATGCTACTGGTCAGCTACTGATGCAGGGCTTTATCTGCTGGATATTATTATACCTTCCCTCTTCTTCGTATTTCCTATATTTCTTATATTGCTGTTATTTTATTATTGTATGTTATTTTATGTTATGTTAGGTTATTTTATGTTATTTTATTATGAGTCTATTGATAGTACTAATATATCGTCTCTTGTTGCTTTCTTGAGCCGAGAGTCTCCTGGAAACAGCCTCTCTGCCCCTCGGGATAGGGGTAAGGTCTGCGTACATATTACCCTCCCCAGACCCCACTTGTGGGATTATACTGGGCCATTGTTGTTGTTGTTGTTGTTGTTGTTGTATGTATATATTTTTTTTCGAGCATATATTTTGTTTAGTTGTTTGACCAGTTGTCAATAAATTTATGTGACTCATAATTATTGCATATAGTCATAAACTGGGTGACTGATTGATATTGCATATCACTATCTAACTAGGGGAATAATACTCTCTCTCTCAATTTACATGGCACAATTTAAATTTTGAGAGTCAAAGTTTTAAATTTGACAGTGAGCTTTTAGTTTTTGTTAATAATTCAGGAATATTCTTTTAATCATATAATATTTTTGTGATTTAAGTTTTTGAAATCAATTAAAAATTTATTTATTGAATCTTTCCTAATTATTTAAAATATATAGGAATATTTATGACTTTAAAATCAATTAACATTTTATCTTATAAAAATATAAATATTAATATTTAAAATATTAAAATCATAAACATTCTACCTTATATAAATCTTCAAATTAAATTATGACTAAATAACACCAAATCTTCAAATGATGCCATACGAGTTTTCTCTAATTGCACGATGTTCAAAATAGATCGGGTAATTGTGCTAAATTTTAGGTGCACAATTGTGATAATATACAAAATAAACTAAAGGGAAGAATAAAAAGATTAAATAAGACAAAGATTCCCCTTTAAATGCTTAATATTTTGCTTAAACATAAATATTGATGTAAATTTAAAATTAAACTCAGCAATTGAAGTAGCTACGGAAAGCAAGAAAGAAAAATGATTTGCAAAAGCCAATAACACTAACCATTCGAAAAACATAAAGTGCACAAGTTCAAAATTTTTGCAGTTTGGAAATATAACTCTTTTTGGATAAAAATATAATTATAATTAAATTGAAATTTGGTATGAGCTAATATTACATAAGCTAAAAAAAGGCACTAAGAATTTAAATCTTCAAAAAATAAATTATTTCTATTAGTGTTGATAACACATAATTACTTATTTGAATTAACCAATTAGCACAATAATTATATTCATTCTTCTCCAAATTCATCACATAAGTAAAATTATTTTCAAGTTGACATAAATTTTGAGATACATGAATTTATTCCATAAAATGATCTTTGATGAAAGAATCAAAGAGTAGAGCAAAATCAAGTATAGTACAATAATAACAATTAAATTATAGTAGTTTAAATACAAATCTATATCTATATCTATCTATATCTATCTATCTATATATACTATATTAAAAGCATGAAGCCCCTATCAAAATGTTGTTTGCCTTTTTATCTTTAAAAGTTAATTTTGCACTAGACAAAATAGTCATTTAATTATTTTTCTAAAATTTAAGACTTCAAAATCAACTAGAATTTTGCTTAATAAGATCTTAATATTTAGGACTTCAAATTCAATTAAAATTTACCTTAGTAGATTTTTTTTTATTTGATCGGTTTTTATAAATATTCTTTTGGAGTTTAGTACGTGGCCATTAATTTTTTTTTTAACTCTTAGCCTCTAAGGTATATAATAGTATTTCTTTCTCCAAATGACCAATAATTCATTACCTAAAAATATGAAACATCCATCAGCAATGCATGTTCGCCTTTTTCCTCTTAAATTTTAAGAGTTTTGATTTAATCTGAACTTTAAATTTCTAGAAGTCTGAACTAATCTGGGGTTATTTTAGAAATAAATTAAGCCACAACCATACTATGTGAATTTATAACTACAATTAATTTTTTAAACTTCAGATAAACTAATGTATTTGGAACTCTTGAAATAACTATAAATTTGTCATCCCCCAACCCCCAATAATTTTGAAAAATTGACCTCAACATTTTGAACTCTTGAAATTTCAATATTTTTATTAGCAGAGTGCATTCGGAGTGAGTTTAGGATAGTATTAACTTTTATTTGGTATTGGATGAACGTGCAAAGAATGGAATTTAGACTTAAATCAATAAGAATCCATGCAACTTTTTTCACAAAAAAAAGGTTCATTTGGCTTGTCTATAATTTATAATTGAGTTGGTAGGGTTTAAAACCATTTTTTTGTTGGTATAATGACACTACGAACGTAGAGTTTACAAAGAGATTCTATATGAGATACAACAACATAGCATATTTGTATCTTATATATATAAAACATTTATAACGATAAATAATATAGAACTAATTATACTAAATTCATTCAGAAAATGTTGAATTCAACCATATATTGTATCAATGTACTAATATTTATTTTTAACATTTAAACATATATTGTGTTCATATAGATATGTAAAAAGGTAGTTATGGTAGGAAGGAGTAGCAGGAAAGGAAAGAATAGCTGAGTCTGGGACTATTGTCCATATCAAGCTATAGAGAGGATCAATATGTAAATATTACTTGGTAAATAAAATTGTATAGTTACCCAAAAAAAAAAACATATATTGCGTTTAGTTTTACCTCCAATGCTAATTTTCAATAATTTGTATACATTTTATATTGATTAAAGTGATGCACACATGCAACGCACGTACACTAAAACTAGTTGGCATGAAAAAGGTGTAGCAGCAGCTTGCACAAAAGTAAAAGTTGGAGGCCACACCAGGCACCTTCCACAAACTCTCAAAATCTATGTTTTGATCAACAACAAATCCAGTGTAATCTCACAAGTGCAGTCCGGGGAGGGTAATTTGTACGCATATCTTATCCCTAGCTTATGAAGGTAGAGAGTTGTTTCAGATAGACCCTCGGCTTGAAAAAAACATGGAAAGAAAAAATCTAAGTTTTGATCAAGAACTTCAAATTATCTATTAAGGCACTTTCATATGGCCTTCCCTAAAATGTTGATAGTTCTAACATGTCCAAATCACATCATGGCTTACCAAAAAGTTAACCTATAAATGATCAGCATGACAACCATTTCCCAAGTAATGATACATAGCATATAATCTGATCAAATTTGGTAAAGGCACCAAAAATTGGAATGAATATAATATTCTTCATCATCTAGAACACCTCAAGAAATGATTTTCAAACAGGAAAAAGAACATGAAGTATAATTTCGTTATCAAACAGGAAAAAGAACATGAAGTATAATTTCGTTATTGCACAAGATGGAATGCAGTGTGGGGGAAAAAGTTAAGTATAAAGCCACTAATAACCCCTAATCTGGTGTAGAAACTGGAAGCTATTATATGTCAGGAAATCTCGTACTATACACCATACCGTATATTAGCAATGAAATCAGAAAAGTTCCACTCAAACATGTGATAATGCTTGTGATTGGGGGTTAATGAGAAGAAAGGGCTTAACTGCAAGCAAAATCACAAACTCTCTGACTTAACTTCCAAAAACCTCATTTTCACATGTATTAGTGAGCAAATTTTATCCCGTGAAGCACAAAGAAACCCCAGTTTTTAGTTTCCCCGCTCAATGGGGAAAAGGATTACATATCAGTAGCATTACAGAGACCGACCAGTTCAAGAATCCCAAATAATCTCCTTAGTGAAGAACTAAGCTTAATAATGATATTGTTGGATATGATTTGAACAAAGAACAGATTAAACTAACCTTGACTCTTCTGTTGGAAACCAGTTCCAATGTCTCCTGTCTTCACTGCCAGTTATTGACATCGCCTTTGAAGAGATTGACATGCAAATTCTTCCACTTACTCTATCCAGCCATACTTCCTGTTTTTTTTCCATGTTATGCAAAGTACTTTTAGTAAATATAACATCAAAAAAACTGTGACGACCCGACCCGTCGTCTCATGTATTTTCGTCCCGTTTTCCCCGCTTTCAGCTTCTTCATGTTTCAATATATGTACTTGGTGAATTTGAGTTGATTCGGATCGAGTTTGGTAGGAAATGAGACAATTAGTCTCTTTATGGAAAGGTTAGTTTGGAAAAGTCAACCGGAAGTTGACTTGTGAGTTAGAGGTCTCGGAATTGATTTCCGATGATTCGGTTAGTTTCGGGGATGATTTAAGGATTGGAAGCGCGATCGGAAGTGAATTCGGATGTCCGGAGGTCATTTTGAAGTCATTTGGCTAAATATAGAAATTTGAAGGTTTTTGAGAAAATTCGACCGGAAATGGAAATTTTGATAT